>PVKE010038166.1:0-15762 GCA_004027555.1 Craseonycteris thonglongyai
ACCTCCCCGTGGAACGCACGACCCCACGCGCGCGCGCCTGGGCGCAGCAGCAGGGCACCTCCCCATGGAACCCATGGGGCAGCAGGGTACCTCCGGTGGAACGCACGACCCCATGCGCGCACGCCTGGGCGCAGCAGCAGGGCGCCTCCCCATGGAACCCACGGGGCAGCAGGGGGCCTCCCCGTGGAACGCACGACCCCACGCGCGCGCGCGCCTGGGCGCAGCAGCAGGGCACCTCCCCATGGAACCCATGGGGCAGCAGGGCACCTCCCCGTGGAGCGCACGACCCCATGCGCGCACGCCTGGGCGCAGCAGCAGGGCACCTCCCCATGGAACCCACGGGCAGCAGGGCACCTCCCCGTGGAGCGCACGACCCCACGCGCGCGCGCCTGGGCTCAGCAGCAGGGCGCCTCCCCGTGCAACCCACGGGGCAGCAGGGCACCTCCCCGTGGAACGCACGACCCCACGCGCGCGCGCCTGGGCGCAGCAGCAGGGCGCCTCCCCATGGAACCCACGGGGCAGCAGGGCACCTCCCCGTGGAGCGCACGACCCCACGCGCGCGCGCCTGGGCTCAGCAGCAGGGCGCCTCCCCGTGCAACCCACGGGGCAGCAGGGCACCTCCCCGTGGAACGCACGACCCCACGCGCACGCGCCTGGGCGCAGCAGCAGGGCGCCTCCCCATGGAACCCACGGGGCAGCAGGGCACCTCCCCGTGGAGCGCACGACCCCACGCGCGCGCGCCTGGGCTCAGCAGCAGGGCGCCTCCCCGTGGAACCCACGGGCAGCAGGGGGCCTCCCCGTGGAGCGCACGACCCCACGCGTGCACGCCTGGGCGCAGCAGCAGGGCGCCTCCCCGTGGAACCCACGGGGCAGCAGGGCGCCTCCCCGTGGAGCGCACGACCCCACGCGTGCACGCCTGGGCTCAGCAGCAGGGCGCCTCCCCGTGGAACCCATGGGGCAGCAGGGCGCCTCCCCGTGGAGCGCACGACCCCACGCACGCGCGCCTGGGCTCAGCAGCAGGGCGCCTCCCCGTGGAACCCACGGGCAGCAGGGGGCCTCCCCGTGGAGCGCACGACCCCACGCACGCGCGCCTGGGCGCAGCAGCAGGGCGCCTCCCCGTGGAGCGCACGACCCCGCGCGCGCGCGCGCGCGCGCCTGGAGCAAGCCGGTCACCGTCACAGGGCCCCCCCAGCCGGCCAACCCTGGACCCACCACCGTCCGCGCGCCCCCCAGCGACCCTCCCCTGTGCATGCGGCCTCCCACGCACCCCGCGAAGATCCTGGCGTCCACGGGACCGACGGACGGGCGCCGGTGCCACGGCCACGAACTTGGCCTGTCTCGTTGGCGCCTCCGCCGGTGTGGATGTCGGCGCGCACCCCGCCCCCCAAAAGCAGCCACAAGCGCACCTGGCCACCTCGCCAAGGTGGGGGCGGGCGCACCGGCGACTCCCCAGCCACGCTGCCCAGCGGTGACCCTCGTGGGGACCCGAACTCTGAGCGCTCCGGGGGGACCCCCCGGCGGCGAGGACTTGGGTGAAATGCAATGAAATGCAGTCAAGTGCAATACTGTACATAGCAGATGTTTAAGGAGAGACGGTGCCGGGCTGGGGGTCCCCCCGGGGTCTGTGTGTCTGTCCCTCTCGCATGCCGAGGGCCTGGCTGGGGGGGTCGGAGCCGGCCGGGGGTCCGAGGATGGCGTTTCCTGGACACAAGCGTGTCCCCGTCCCCGTCTCTCCTCCCTTTTGCGTTTCCTCCCCGCCTGGCTCGTCTGGTGGCCACGTGGCAGCCGGCGTGGAAACAGAGCCCCCGGCCGGTCGGCCCCCCAAGATCCCCGCTACGGCCCCGAGTTCGAGTGGGGCGCGTGGGGAGGGTCTCAGAGCTGGGCCGGCGGACCCCCGAGGCCCGCCTGGCCTGTTTTTATTATTATTATTGTTGTTATTATTATTATTTTGCCTTAGTCACCCGGAAGGGGCCGCCCGGCCGGCCACGGCCCGAGGTCACTGGGTCACTTTATTTCCCGGAGGCAGTTTGCACGGTCGTGCCGCGGGCACGCCGGCCGGTGTGCTTCCCGTCGTGGGCACCGGACGAGCCCCCCTGAGCCCACACCCAGCAGAGGGGCCTTGGCGCTTCCACGTGGTCCTTTGGGGGGTCCCGGTGAACGTTTAGGGACGCCCGACGGGGACCGGCACGCCGTGTAGGGATCACTCACTCCACGACGGATTAAGAAGAAAAGAAACCGAACCCAGACCAGCAGGAGGTGCCCCCCGGCCAAGCCGGTCACAGGTGACCTCCACCCTCTGGCCCCAGACGGAGCCGGGCCGTGAGTCTGCTTCTGTCCCTGTGGCCGGACGCCGGTGACAACCTGCACCCCGGAGACCCCTGTGTCCCCAAAAGTTGCCGGACGGTCACACGTGAGCCCTTGGGGCCTCCGGGGCCGGTGGCCGGACGGCCGCAGATGGGAACCGGGGCGTTTCTGGGGTCCCCGCCCCGTGGCTTCTGGAGCCAGGACGTGTGCTGGGGTCTCCGGCATGGGAGACGCCCCCCAAATGTATCCCTAACCTCCAAGGCCCAGGGGGACCCGGGTCACAGCCGCTCCCGGCGGGGGGACGCCGGTCGGGCCCCGGGGACTCACGTTTTCCAGGCACTTTTGCTCTGTCTCGTCCCCCGAGGGTGGGAGGCCGGCGTCGGGGGCTGATGTCCGCTGGGCACGGTGGCCGCTTCTTAAAAAAAAACATAAAAGAAAGGGGGTAAAAAGGAAAAAACGAAACGAAACGAAAGAAAAAGCGGTGCCTGATTTATTCTCGGGTGCGCGTAAGGAAGAGGCCGGTTTCTGGAGACCCCGGGAAGCCGGTGTCCCCGATACAGGCGGACGCGGTTATTTATTGTCCGTCCCCGTTTCCTGCGTCTGTGTGGCCGCCCCACGGGGGTCCCCCAAGTCCGCCGGCGTGGAGGGGGGCGTTTTTCGGCCTCGCTCGCCCTCCCCTGCTTGGTTCTACTCACGACGTGTATTCGGTCGGGGCCCCCCGAGGATGAATGTACACCTTGTAAAACGGAGATATAAATAAACTTATAAATATTTGTACTCAAAGTGTCAAAAAAAGCCTCCAAAACGCGCACCTCCCGGCACCCGGGCCCCCGGCTCCGAGCACGGCGTTTTGTGTGGTTTCCCGTTTCCAACAAAGGGTCAGATTTCGGGGGGCGGGCAAAGCCCCAAGGCCTGGGTTGTCTGCGTTGTGCGTTTTCTTTCACTTTCTGTGTCTATTTGATTTCTTTTTTCGGGGTGGGGACCGCGTGCGGCGTCTCCCACGGCCACGGCGTGGCAGCCACGCCGGAGTCCTTTCTCACGGGAAGGAAACCAAACACAAACACGCCAAAAACAAAGAAAGAACGAAAGGGGACACCCAGAAGGCAGACCTTCTGCGAAAACCAGACCGTTTTCTGGCACCGGCTTCGGAACCCCCACCCGGTGGGACCGGCTCTGGGCCCTGCCCCGGGTCCGATGAAAACCACATGCCGGGGAAACGTGGCCACAGGGCCGCCCGGGAGGCCGGGGCCCGGTGGGCCGGGGTCCCCGAGGTCCGCCGGGGAGGCCTCGCCCGCTGCCCGTGAGAGCGAGCCGGGCACCGGGGTCACATCCCCGGGCAGAGAAGAGAAAGACGGGTGTCAGGTGTACAACCCGGGACCGGGGTGGCCAAGTCACCGAGTGGCCTCCTGCCGGCTGTCCGGGGCCTCCCGGGAGCACCGAACGCTTGTGACCAATGCAGGCGGCTCTGGGATTTGGGGACTTTGCATGTGGCCGTGGGGCCAGGTCACCGGGGCACCGAGGGGCCAGGTCACCGGGGCCAGGTCACTGGGGCCACCGAGGGGCCAGGTCACCGGGGCCACCGAGGGGCCAGGTCACCGGGGCCAGGTCACTGGGGCCACCGAGGGGCCAGGTCACCGGGGCCAGGTCACCGGGGCCACCGAGGGGCCAGGTCACCGGGGCCACCGAGGGGCCAGGTCACCGGGGCCAGGTCACCGGGGCCACCGAGGGGCCAGGTCACCGGGGCCACCGAGGGGCCAGGTCACCGGGGCCACCGAGGGGCCAGGTCACCGGGGCCAGGTCACCGGGGCCACCGAGGGGCCAGGTCACCGGGGCCACCGAGGGGCCAGGTCACTGGGGCCACCGAGGGGCCAGGTCACCGGGGCCCCGAAATGCTTCCAAAGTGCACCCAGGCCGGTGACACTGCGTCAGGGAAACGGAGACTCGGTGGCCCGACAGCTCGCTCGTCCCCTCCCCAAACAGTGACCGCGTTGCCAATCGCGGCCAATTACTTTACCGGTATTGGTGTCCAATTACCGTGTTGCTAACGGTGGCCAATTACTTTGTCACCAATTGCGGTCAATCTCTCGCGTCCTCTCCACCCGGCCCGGCCTGTCTGCACCAGCTCGGAGCCGATGGGCCCGAACACGCATGTTGTCCGTTTTCAGGGTTTTTGGGGGGCGGGGGTGGCCAGCGGGGTAGCGAGGCTGTGTCTGCGTGCCTTTTTCCTTTTCTAAATTTCTTTTAAAGGTTCGTTTTTATCGTTTTGGACACAGACAGCAGGGGGAGGGCCCGGAGCCGTCGGCACCGTTGCAGGTCATCCGTTTTCCACATGGTTTCGTTCCACGCGGGCCGCGCGCAGGGTGGCAGCCAAACTGGGGGCCCCCCGCGTGGGAAGCGCACCCCAGTTCAGCATCGGGGGGCCTCACGGTCCCCGGGGCTGCAAAGCGAGCGCCTCACCCGCCGAGTGACACCCGGCCTCCCCGGGGTCTGTGTTTCGTGCACACGGCCGTGGGAAGCCGGGGACCCCCAGGGCGAACGCGGGGCAGGGGGACCCCCCAGGGTTTCAGGCGCAGGACCTGCGTTTACGGGGACCTCCCGGGCCAGGAGGGCTGCACGTACGTAGCACGTAGGCGCCCACGCCTTCCGGGGGCGCGCGCGCGTCTTTCCAACGGGCGCACGGACGGCGTGGCCAGGACGTGCCGCCCCCTAACAGGCGCACGGTGGCGCGTGTGCGTCAGACGCACGCACGGCGTGGCCAAGACGTGCCATCCGCTAACAGGCGCACGGTGGCGCGTGTGCGTCAGACGCACGCACAGCGTAGCCAGGACGTGCCGCCCCCTAACAGGCGCACGGTGGCGCGTGTGCGTCAGACGCACGCACAGCGTGGCCAAGACGTGCCATCCGCTAACAGGCGCACGGTGGCGCGTGTGCGTCAGACGCACGCACAGCGTGGCCAGGACGTGCCGCCCCCTAACAGGCGCACGGTGGCGCGTGTGCGTCAGACGCACGGACAGCGTGGCCAGGACGTGCCGCCCCCTAACGGGCCCACGGTGGCGCGCACGCGTCAGACGCACGGACGACGTGGCCAGGACGTGCCGCCCCCTAACGGGCCCACGGTGGCGCACGCACGTCAGACGCACGCACAGCGTGGCCAGGACGTGCCATCTCCTAACGGGCCCACGGTGGCGCGCACGCGTCAGACGCACGGACAGCGTGGCCAGGACGTGCCGCCCCCTAACAGGCCCACGGTGGCGCGTGTGCGTCAGACGCACGGACGGCGTGGCCAGGATGTGCCGCCCCCTAACAGGCCCACGGTGGCGCGCACGTGCGTGCGTCAGACGCACGCACAGCGTGGCCAGGACGTGCCGCCCCCTAACGGGCCCACGGTGGCGCGCACGCACGTCAGACGCACGGAGCTGGGGGCGTGGCCTGTGAGCGCGTCCTGATGGCGGCGGGCTCGCACGCCCGGGCTGATTTATTGCGCTCCCAGTAAAGCCGCGTTGGGGGGAAACGCCTCCGGCGGTGGCCGTCCGGGGTCCCGACCACAGCCGTTGCCGGGGAAGTTTCCGCTTGCCCAGGTGGTCTGCGGAGCAGGTTCCCGGCCTGCGCGCACCGAGGCCGGGAAGGGGGGCCCTTTACGACCCCTCGGGCTCCCACCCCCGCGACCTCCCAGGCGCCGGGAACGCAGGGGGCGCTGCCCCCCTCCCCTCCCCTCCCCTCCCCGCCGGCCGCCCGGGCGGCGTCTGCAACGCCTGGAATGTTCCTCTGGCCGCCAGCACAGGCGCAGGGCCCCGCCTGGGCAGGGGGAGGGGCGCGTGCCGCCGGCTGCGCGCACGCACGCGCACGCACGCACGCGTGCGCGCACCATTACGCATGCCTCTCCAGGACCCCTGCACCCTGGCGCCCTGGGGGGGGGCGGGGAAGCGCAGGTGCCCGGTGCGCCCTCCTTCGGACACCCCAGGGGGCGGCCTCTCCAGGCTCCCGGAGGCTCCGGGTGCCCCTGGCCACGTCGCCTGTGTAGACAGGTCACAAAAATCAGTCCCGGGAAGATGGGGTGCACACCCCCAAACCTGGGTGTCCTTGGCGGGCACCTTTCCCAAGGACCGGCTCGCGTGGCCGGGGCGCCACAAATGCAACCCTGGGCCGCCGGGGGAGGCAGCGTTCGCACCCATCCGCGTCTCCAGGGCTCCAATCCGGGGGGCCCCTGCTGCCCAGCCCCCCTGGGCGCCGACAGACGGGTCGCAGGCGTCAGGTGGCCGGGAGGAACCCGTCTGTCCTCGCGGCCGTGCCGGGACCCGTATCCCCTTCCCGCGTAACAGACAGGGACACATGAGCGAGGGTCACCCTAGCGAGGAAGGCGCGCCCAAGTGCCCCCCCCCCCCCCGGCTCCGTGCAAAGCAACCGGCCCCTGCGTGCGTGCGTGCGTGCGCGTGCGTGTGTGCACGCGCCGGGGGCTGAGCGCGTGCGTGCACGGCACGGTGCGCGCGTGCGGTGCACACCCGCCCCTCCCCGGACCCGCCCGGCTGCAGCGGTTCCGACCCCGTGACACGGTCCAGAGGCGGCCGGCCCGGTGGCCGCGGAGGGTCCCGCGCCGCCTTTCGTTGGAAGCCACGTGCCCGCTGAGATCGAGGGACAACCCCCCGGGACCCGCCGCGCTCCAAGGGCAGAAGGGACATTCGGGGCAAAACACACGCACACGCACACGCACGCACGCTCCACCCTAATTGTGTGAAAACTCCCACCTGCTGGGGGGCGTGGCTCTTGTTACTGTTGCAAAATCCAGTGGAAGGGGCGTGGCTCTTGCTGTTACTGTTGCCAAGTTGAATGGGGGCGTGGGTCTGGGTGTTACTGTTGCAAAGTCTAGGGGGGGTGCATGGCTCTGAGTATTGCTGTTGCAAAGTCAAAGGGGGTGCATGGCTCTGGGTGTCACTGTTGGAAAGTCTAGGGGTGCATGGCTTCGGGTGTTACTGTTGCAAAGTCAAGGGGGGTGCATGGCTCCGGGTGTCACTGTTGCAAAGTCAAGGGGGGTGCATGGCTCTGGGTGTCACTGTTGCAAAGTCTAGGGGTGCATGGCTTCGGGTGTTACTGTTGCAAAGTCTAGGGGTGCATGGCTTGGGCATTGCTGTTGCAAAGTCTAGGGGGCGTGGCTCCGGGTGTCACTGTTGCAAAGTCGAGGGGTGCATGGCTCTGGGTGTTACTGTTGCAAAGTCGAGGGGTGCATGGCTTCGGGTGTTACTGTTGCAAAGTCGAGGGGTGCATGGCTTCGGGTATTACTGTTGCAAAGTCAAGGGGGGTGCATCGCTCTGGGTGTCACTGTTGCAAAGTCAAGGGGACGTGGCTCCGGGTATTGCTGTTGCAAAGTCGAGGGGTGCACGGCTCTGGGTGTTACTGTTGCAAAGTCAAGGGGGGTGCATGGCTCTGGGTGTCACTGTTGCAAAGTCGAGGGGTGCATGGCTCTGGGTGTTACTGTTGCAAAGTCGAGGGGTGCATGGCTCTGGGTGTCACTGTTGCAAACTCAAGGGGTGCATGGCTCTGGGTGTCGCTGTTGCAAAGTCGAGGGGGGTGCATGGCTCTGGGTGTTACTGTTGCAAAGTCTAGGAGGGTGCATGGCTCTGGGTGTCACTGTTGCAAAGTCTAGGGGTGCATGGCTCTGGGTGTTACTGTTGCAAAGTCGAGGGGTGCATGGCCTGGGCATTGCTGTTGCAAAGTCTAGGGGGCGTGGCTCCGGGTGTTACTGTTGCAAAGTCGAGGGGTGCATGGCTCTGGGCATTGCTGTTGCAAAGTCTAGGGGTGCATGGCTCCGGGTGTTACTGTTGCAAAGTCGAGGGGTGCATGGCTCTCGGTAGTGCTGTTGCAAAGTCTAGGGGTGCATGGCTCCGGGTGTCACTGTTGCAAAGCAGAGCCCTCCGCTCGGGTCCCCAGCCTCTGCGGCTGAGGGACCCTGGGTGACATTTCTCTTTCTTTCTGCGCAGGCTGTAAACGCTTTCCTTCCCCCGGCTCGGGTCCCACTCTGGATTTGATTAATCACCGCGGTGTGTGGAAAAGCGCTCTCCGGGGCGGGCGGGCGGCAATTGATTTACAAAGTGCCTACACGTTAGTTCCTTCCATCGGGGGAAGTCCACGCCGCAGGGGACCCGTTCGGGCCCCGGCCCCGGGGGCCCCGGTGACAGCCTCGCGCCCCTCGTTGGCCAGACGAGCCTGGGGCTCAGCACACGGGGGTGCAGGTGGTCGGGTCGAGGTGCGTTGCAAAGGTGGGCAGGCCACACCTTGCAGGTCGGGCCACCGAGGCTGAGCCGGGACCCCGGCCTGCTGGCTGGTGCATGCCTTGTGCATTCGCTGCAGCCCTTGAACTTGTCCTTCTGCACGCGGGGCCGATCCCCCTCCCCTGTGCCAACGAGCCGGACGGGGTCTTCCCTGCATAACAAGAGGCCCCTAATGAAATGAGTTTTATTCAGAGCCTCGGCCTCCGCACACGCCGGGGGAAGCAAGATAAATGGATGGTCCTTGCAGCCAGCGCATCGCACGGAGCGGAGGCCGATTGCTTATGAAGTCTCATTCCGTGGAGGCTGGGGGCGCGGGGGGCTGGGTGGCCAGACACCTGCTGCCCTTCCCAGGGGGGCCGGCTTCTCCTTCGTGCCCGGCGGGCGCCCGAGGCCCCGATGTCTCAGCTCCAGATGCTCACAGCCCTTCCCTTTTGATGCCAACCAAGCAACCCACGTCCGGCGTCCATGGCACATCCACCCACAGGCACTCGGGGGGTGTCTTCGGCGTTTCCTTCCGTAGGGTTTTGGGGCTGGGAGGGCGTGGGGTCCGGCGAGAAGAGCAGTTTGCAGCCAGCTGGCGAGTTGGGGGCTCATGGACCACCCTGTTCACCAGGCCTGGGGCCTTGAAGCCTGGCACCCCCAAAGGGTCCCCATTTTCCAGCTCATCCCAGTGAACAATTCAGTGCAACGTTGTGTGTGTGGGGTGTGTGCTGGCCGTGGGTCTGAATCTGGGCCGCCACCTGGCTGAGTAACTTTGCAGAAAAAGGGGGCCCCGGGCGTCTTAAAAGCTCTCGTAACTGGGGTGCTGGGGGAGCCGTAATCCCGGCCCCTTCAGTGAGCGAACATTTATGGGGGATTTATCGTACTTAGCGCACCTTTTAGGAGTAAGTGCCGCACTTTGCCCGGTTGGCTGCGTTCCCTCTTGTTAAGAAAAAGAAAACCACCAAGAAACGAAGAGGCCTTCCGGGTTCCAGCCGTGGGGGGTTTACGGGAAGGGGCAGAAGAGGGGGGCCAACCGTACGGAGCGCCCCGGCAGGGGCTGCCCGGGCAGCCTCGGTGGCTACGGCTGCGAACACGCCGTGCACACGCGAAGCGCCGCACGCTCACAGCCGCCCGGGGACGCGCGGTCAATGGCCGGAGCCCACGCAGCCGCTGTGGACCACGAGGTCCCCGTGAGTGAATCCACGGGGCGGGGGGGCCGGAAACGGCGGGTTCCGGGAGGATAAAGCGAGCTGTCCCCGCCGAGCTCCGCGGGACGTGGCTTCTCGTCCCGGTCGCCCCTCCAGGCCCCGGCCCCTCCCCCACTCGAAGGCTAGTGCCCCCCACACACGTGTGCGAGGGTCAGAGGGCACGGAAATCATCTCGGAGCCGCCCCGACATCTCTGCAAGGAAGCTCTCGTGGGCGCCCCTTGTGCGGAGACCGTACGTTCCCTCCACACTCTTGGGCGCGGGGACGGGGGCCCGCGGATTAAACGCAGAGCGAAGCGACCGGCAGGAGATCTTGGGCGTTTTGAGCGGAGGGGGCAGGGGCCCCAGCCGCTTTCTGCTCTGGACAGCCTGACGACAAAGGGGCGCGTGTAGAAGGGCACCCCTGCTCTGTGTCTCCTGCACCCCCGGCCACACGGCAGCAAGAAACGGGGGGGAACCCCTTGGGAACCGTGACCTCCCAGATTTGACCCATAGGGCCTCTCAGAACCGACCAGGAGGCGTTCCCAAGGGGGCACGCGCTTTCGGGGACCCACCCGTCTCCTCCCGCCCACCCCCCGGCGAGGACGGCGAGCCCACGCCCGGCCCCCCGCGTTTTTGAATCCTCGTTTGTGGGGAACCCCAGCCCGTTGGTCCTAGCACAGCGAACACAAGCCGGGCCCACGGGGCTTCGCTGCTCGGATTCTGCTCATAGCCCTGGGGTGGGGGCGGGGGCTCATGCATTTTGCATGAGGGGTGTCTGACGGGGGCGGGGTGGGGGCTCGGAACGACCCCGCGGGGCTCATTCCGAGCGGATGCACTTAGGGCCCCCGCTTACGGCGCAGCCTAATTGCTTGTAGACGGTTGAGCACAAAATTGCTTTCACGTGCGGCAGCAGGCGGCCGGGGCCGGGGTGGGAGCCGCGGGGACCCCCTTCCGCACAGCTGGGCGGGCGCGCTGGGAGCAACATAGGGCCGCGGCTGCGTGCCACAGATGGCCAAGGGAGCTGTCTGGTCGCGAGGCGCGTTCCAGGCCGGCCCGGGTCTTGGGGGAGAGGAACGTGGGGGAGGCCCAGTCAGCATCCACAAGGGGATACCTACCGGCCTCTGCACGTTCACGTGGGGGGTGCACTTTTCAGGGTGCAGGGTGCAGGCTCCAGGGTGCGGGGTGCAGGTTCCAGGGTGCAGGGGCGCGTGCTCCAGGGTGCAGGCTCCAGGGTGCAGGGGCACATGCTCCGGATGCAGGGGCGCGTGCTCCAGGGTTCAGGGTGCATGCTCCAGGGTGCAGGGGCTCATGCTCCAGGGTGCAGGGGCGCGTGCTCTGGATGCAGAGGTGCAGGCTCCAGGGTGCAGGGGCGTGTGCTCCGGATGCAAGGGTGCAGGCTCCCAGATGCAGGGTGCACGCTCCAGGGTGCAGGGGTACAGGCTCAGAGATGCAGGGTGCACGCTCCCGGGTGCAGGGATGCAGGATCAGAGATGCAGGGTTTATGCTCCCGGATGCAGGGATGCAGGCTCAGAGATGCTGGGTGCACATTCCAGGGTGCAGGGGTGCAGGCTCAGAGATGCAGGGTGCACGTTCCAGGGTGCAGGGGTGCAGGCTCAGAGATGCAGGGTGCACACTCCCGGGTACAGGGGTGCAGGCTCAGAGATGCAGGGTGCACGTTCCAGGGTGCAGGGGTGCAGGCTCAGAGATGCAGGGTGCACGTTCCAGGGTGCAGGGGCACATGCTCCGGATGCAGGGGCGTGTGCTCCAGGGTGCAGGGTGCATGCTCCAGGGTGCAGGGGCGCGTGCTCTGGATGCAGGGTGCACGCTCCAGGGTGCAGGGGTACAGGCTCAGAGATGCAGGGTGCACACTCCCGGGTACAGGGGTGCAGGCTCAGAGATGCAGGGTGCACGCTCCAGGGTGCAGGGGTGCAGGCTCAGAGATGCAGGGTGCACACTCCCGGGTACAGGGGTGCAGGCTCAGAGATGCAGGGTGCACACTCCCGGGTGCAGGGGTGCAGGCTCAGAGATGCAGGGTGCACACTCCCGGGTGCAGGGGTGCAGGCTCAGAGATGCAGGGTTTATGCTCCCGGATGCAGGGGTGCAGGCTCACAGATGCAGGGTGTGCACTCCAGCATGTAGGGGTGCGTGCTCCCGGATGCAGAAGCGCACACTGTCCCCGATGTTCCCGGACGTGCCGGGCACCCTTCCATCCTCAAATCCCATCCCTGTAGCTGCCGGGGCGCGGGTACCGACCCCGACGGATGGCTGAGGAGAACGCGGTGGACGCAGGTAAAGCCAGACCCCGGTTACCGAGCGGCCGACGTTCGGCCTGTGGGTCCGCACGGGCCGGGGCCAGGATTCGATCCTCGGTCCCCGGGGCCGCCCAGCGAGCGCTGAACCCGCAGAGCCCTCCCGGCCTCCCCGAGCTCCCTTTAGTGTCAGAACGCAGCCTTCCACGCAGCCCGCTGGGGCTGGAGACCCCGGTTCCCTCTCCCTCACGTGGGGACCCTCAACGCCAGCACCTTATTCCTCAGGGCCACCCTTGCGGGGACCCCCACGCAGCCCTTAACCCTTTCTGAACGCAGCTCGGAGACGGTTGCGCGTCATGAATACACAACCAGGCCTGCCTGTCCCCACGGCCGGCACGTGGACGTCCCAGGACACAGGTGTGCGTGACGCGCCTTCGCCTCGCTCATTGTGATTCCACGGCCATCGAGGGCTTTCCCCGGCCTTCCCCCGGCTCCGAAGGCCACATCCTCGTTATCCCGTGCGCCGTTCCGCCCATTAATTTTTCATTTTGGTCCCGGGAAGCCCTCGCCCGTGAATACATGATGTCTGCGAGGGGAGCCTCCCTGCTCGCGCGTGGACGTCTCTCCTTCTTGCTCCTGCGGGGTTCTCCCGCTGCGCCACACCCTGCACCCTGGAGCGTGCACCCTGCACCCTGGAGCGTGCACCCTGCACCCTGGAGCACGCACCCCTGCACCCTGGAGCGTGCACCCTGCACCCTGGAGCACGCATCCCTGTACCCTGGAGCGTGCACCCTGCACCCTGGAGCGTGCACCCTGCACCCTGGAGCACACACCCCTGCACCCTGGAGCACGTGCACCCTGCACCCTGGAGCACGTGCCCCTGCACCCTGGAGCACGTGCACCCTGCACCCTGGAGCACGTGCACCCTGCACCCTGGAGCACATGCCCCTGCACCCTGGAGCGTGCACCCTGCACCCTGGAGCACGCACCCCTGTGCCCTGGACCGTGCACTCTGCACCCTGGAGCACGTGCCCCTGCACCCTGGAGCACATGACCCTGAACCCTGGAGCGTGCACCCTGCACCCTGGAGCACATGCCCCTGAACCCTGGAGCGTGCACCCTGCACCCTGGAGCACGTGCCCCTGCACCCTGGAGCACGTGCCCCTGCACACTGCACACTGGAGGTTCTCGGGGTGTCCAAAGTGGGCCACGGTGTCCCAGAAGCTGAGCAAAGGGCCGCGTGGGCAAGCGTGGCAGGTAGAGAGAAATGGCAAGTCTGTCCGGGGCCCTGAGCGCTGAGGGTGGATGCAACGTTTCCGTGTGGCTGTTTTGCATCAATGAAGGTGGAGGCAATGTTTTAATTTTGTTTTGTGGGCACTGAGGGTGGATGCGACGTTTTGTGTCTGTTTTGTGAGCTCGGAGGGTGGATGTGACGTTTCCTTGTGGCTGTTTTGCATCAATGAAGGTGGATGCAATGTTTCCTTGTGGCTGTTTTGCATCGATAACATGGACACAATGTTTTGTTGTTGTTTGGTGGGCACTGAGGGTGGATGCAATGTTTTGTGTCTGTTTTGTGAGCTCGGAGGGTGGATGCGATGTTTCCTTGTGGCTGTTTTGCATCAATGAAGGTGGATGCAATGTTTCCATGCGGCTGTTTTGCATCAATGAAGGTGGATGCAATGTTTTAATTTTGTTTTGTGAGCACTGAAGGTGGATGCAATGTTTTGTGTCTGTTTTGTGAGCTCGGAGGGTGGATGTGACGTTTCCTTGTGGCTGTTTTGCATCAATGAAGGTGGATGCAATGTTTCCTTGTGGCTGTTTTGCATCAATAACGTGGACACAGTGTTTTCTTGTTGTTTTGTGGGCACTGAGGGTGGATGCGATGTTTCCTTGTGGCTGTTTTGCATCAATGAAGGTGGATGCAATGTTTCCATGCGGCTGTTTTGTATCGATAACGTGGACACAATGTTTTGTTGTTGTTTGGTGGGCACTGAGGGTGGATGCAACGTTTCCTTGTGGCTGTTTTGCATCAATGAGGTGGATGCAATGTTTCTGTGCAGCTGTTTTGCATTAATGAAGGTGGATGCAATGTTTCTGTGCAGCTGTTTTGCATCAATGAAGGTGGAGACAATGTTTTATTTCTGCTTTGTGAGCCCCGAGGGTGGATGCGACGTTTCCTCGGGTTGTCGTTTTGTTTGTGGTCCCTTCGCCACGTTACGGAAGCGAAGCCATGTCCTCCCCACCCCGTACCTTTTATGATCTCACGACAACGACCTGACGTCCCACCAAGTATCTTCCGCGCGGCCCAGGGACAGGCAGACAGACGTCCCCGAAGACGCTTTGTGGCCTCCCTCCGGGGTCAGCCTTTCCTAAGGGCTTTATTTGTGGGGGGGAAGTTTGTTTCCTTTCTTTAATTTTTCTGTTTAAAGAGCCCCATTATTTACGAACAGCCTTCCACGCTCTCAGCGTCTCTGCTGCGCGTGGAGGGAAAAGAAAATCATTTGCCTTTTAATGGGGTGTCAGGTTTGTTTTGCAAGCCCTCTAAAAGGTTATCGTTGTTAACATATGGACCAGCGGTTTCTGCCGAATCAATGAGAGGCCTGTTTGCAGGGCCGTTGGCCCCCCCCGTGAAAAAACTTTAATTTCCCCGCCTCGCAAAGTGGGCCCGGGGCCGCCGCTAACTGTTTGCACATGGACGGCGAGGCCCGGGCCTCGCAGGTACTAAATAACCCGCCGGCCGCCCCGCGTCCCGGGCACCTCGGTGGCGGCGCTCGGGTCAGAGGTGGTGGACGTGTCCCCTTCGATTAGCCGGGGCCATAAACCCGGTGGCGTTCGGGCCGGGCCGGCCGGCGCCGGGGGGACCAGGCATTGGCCGTGAGGGCCTCGCTCGGCAGCGGGCCCGGGGAGGCCTGTTGTCCCCACGTGGCCACAGAACCTTCCCCGACCCCGTGCGTGGCCCCCGACCCCAAGCCGGCCCCTGGGGACCCCCACACGGCTCCCCGACGTGACCTCTGACTCCGGCCCTTGTCCCGGGGGCCCCGGGGGGGACCTCTGATGCCGTCCCCGGCGAGCATCCCGGGGCCACGTCCTTGTCCCCTCCTGGTTTCCACGGGGCCGCCCTGTCCTCCTCCACTCGGGACCCCATGAGGGTCCCCGTGAGGGACCCCGTGAGGGACCCCGTGAGGGACCCCGTGAGGGTCCCCGTGAGGGTCCCCGTGAGGGTCCCCATGAGGGACCCCGTGAGGGTCCCCGTGAGGGTCCCAGGGGGGGACGGGATGGGTCAGTCACGGTGCATCTGGGGGAGCGACCAATGGGGGGCACAGACAGACAGACACGCAGACAGACCAGCATAGAGACAGACACACAGACAGATACGCAGACACACAGACAGACCAGCATAGAGACAGACAGACAGATACGCAGAGACAGACACAGACACACAGACAGACACACAGACAGACACGCAGACAGACCAGCATAGAGACAGACAGATGCACAGACAGACAGACACACAGACAGACACGTAGACAAACCAGCATAGAGACAGACACACACACAGCTACGCAGAGACAGACACAGACACACAGACGGACAGACACACAGACAGACAGACACACAGACAGACACGCAGACAGACCAGCATAGAGACAGACACACAGACACACAGACAGACCAGCATAGAGACAGACAGACAGATACGCAGGGACAGACACAGACACACAGACAGACACACAAACAGACACACAGACAGACACACAGACAGACCAGCATAGACA
>PVKE010038167.1:0-15564 GCA_004027555.1 Craseonycteris thonglongyai
GGATTCGATCCTCGGTCCCCAGCGCTGCAAAGTGAGTGCTTAACCCACTGAGCCATCCCAGCTTCCCCTATACACCTTTTCAAGAGAGAGAAATAATTCATAATAGCCTTTAATCATATGGTTTTGGGTTCTTACAGTATTAAGTAATAATTTATAATTTATAGTAAGTAACACGTAAGTAATAATTTATCATTTATATTTATATAGTCTCAGGAAATCGTTTTTCTATTAAAAAACTACCCCACATAGAATAATATAAAGTTTCTAAAATATGCCTTTGTTAAGCCACTATTTTACAAAATAGAAAGTATCTGCACTTACCTCCAAATATTGTTTTGGGGCATCCAGGTTGATCCAATCCTCCATTTGGGTAGAAGTCTATATTTCCTAATGGTTCCTTGTATCCCAGTGCTAAAAGAGAAAACACTATGCTTTATACTGCTTTGAACTTTTCACATCTCATAACTCATTTGCCTGCACACTATGGGCAGGGGTTATATATTTTTTTCTTTTAATATTTTTCCCAAAGTTACCCAGCTAGTTAGTTAGAAAGCAATGATTTCCAACTAGGAGGCTATGGAAATATTTTCAATATTTCCAAAGACCCAAGAGAGTTTGGTCACTAGTTAACTGCAAGGCTGATAAAATAATATGTTACTTCTTTACAGTTGGCTGGAACCCTCTAATTTCCAGGTGCTTCCTGAGCCTCTATTTGCATTTGTGTAAGTCTTTAATGATTAAGAAAGAGGGGGAAATAAACTTTTACTCAGTAGAAAATTATCTTTAAAAATTTGCAATCTAGGATAGTAAAAACATTGGGAACTCTTCTAGGAAATGGAGACCTAAAGAATTATAGATTTAATAATTGCTTATTCTCTTTAACCCTGTAACCACAAATAATCAGTAAAATCTTGGTTAAAAAGATTATATACACATACATACATAGTGCATCATTATATCTCAATAGCTATCACAAGAGATACTAGGTGTTGTATACACCTTCTAATTTCACAATGTCTACAAAGTAGCCATTGGCAAATTCTGATGAAGTAATTTACAGATGAAGATACTGACTGAGGCTCAGGGGATTTAAGGAACAAACAAGATACCATTGGAAAGAACATAATCTGGGTTTTGAGTCTACCTCTACCTGCCTACAAAGCTTATACTTTTTCCTTCAGAATTCACTTTTTCTCCAAGAAGGAAACATAAATTACTTTATTCCATCAAGCATTAATATGGCAAAGAGGTACTGCACTTAAGTAAGGTAATACTTTGCAAACTACACAGTAAGAATATAGCTGTTTCATGGAGATGTTTTTTTCTCAGGCAAACAATTGTTGATAACTATACCGGAGTGCCCAAGTGCCCAAGGAAAGTGGTCAAGGGTTTTCTTAGGTGGTTGTATCACAAAAAGGGTGGTGTACAGATCACTCTGCTCTGTCCTCTCAGCCCTCCCCAAGGTCCTATTCCAGCTCTTCTCTCAGATATCTAGACATAATGACTGATCCTTATCATCACCTCAAATACCATGACATGCACTCAATCTTAGATATGATATCAGCACTGTGAAGTACAGAAATGGTCAAGAAGAGCTACAGAGAGCTGGAGAGCTCTAAGTAGTTCAGAATCACTCTGTGTAAAGAAATATAACATGTGAACATATCTTTCAGCTTAAGGAAATAATGAGAAATATTAGTAACAAACAAAAACAGAAAATCATGCATCCAGATCCTTATACATATGAAAGTATTTGTCTATATGGTGTAAAAATGGACCTGCCTTTGATTGTTTAAGATGATCCCTTTAAAAATAAAAAGAGGGGAAGCTGGGATGGCTCAGCAGGTTAAGCACTCGCTTTGCAGCCCCAAAGCCCAAGGATCGAATCCAGGGTGTGGCCCATGCGGACCCACATGCTGAGCTTGGGTGTGCCCCCAGTTCAGTTCTTGCTGGGGTCTATGCGGGAGGCTCCCCGCCCAGTTCCTGCCCTGCGCAGCCCTGTGCCCACCTGTGGAGTGAAACTATATGGAAAACTAATGTTGACTGTGGAGTCTGCTCTGGGCCCTCCAGCTTCGCTTTGTCTCTCTGTCTGTCTCTCTCTCTCTGTCAAAAAAACAATAAAAATAAATCTAAATAAATGAATAGAGACAGATAAATAAATAAATAACAGAAAAGGCATCTCCACTCCAGCAAGAGATCCTGGGTGCCTGCCTTAAACCCGCTTCCCTTTAAGATTACTGTGGATTTGGAACCCTGCCCGGTAGGAAGAGAGGGAATGTGGAGGAACTTGACCTGAGCCTGCATGACAAGCCTCCCTCTCCCCTCACCTCCAATTCCCGCCATGGGAGTCTGGAGGGGTAACAAGGACAGGTAAGTTACCGTCAATGTCGGAATGAATGACGTCAACGAACTGTGCATCACTGGGATGTAATCTGTCCTCAGGAGGTCTCCCGTTGAATAAAGGGCCCGCGGGGTCGAGACCTGGAAGGAAAACAGTCAGCTTGGCAACCCCACGCCATGAGTCACCTGCAGCAGGGCTTTTGATCTCTCCCCTTGAGGATGGCTCACAGGCCGCAGGGCACTTGAGGGTGGGCAAGCACTCACATTCCTGCCCTGCCTCATCAGGCGACTTTCCACAGCCCTGTAACCTTTTCCCACAGTAGACATGGTTACCCTGGCAGTGCCCCCGAAGAACAGCATCCACACTCCAGCAGGAGGTACATCCAGTGCCAAGCTGAACAGCAGCATGCCAGAGGTGTGGGGATAAACCAGTTTCTCAGGAAGAAAGCACCTAAGGGTGCATATTAGATGGGGATACTTCACTTATCTTTATTCCATTTTAAATGATCCAGAAATGGCACTCAGCCTTTGCTTCTTGTTATTAATAAAGCTCCTGTACAGTTTCCATTTGTATTCATTTATACTAGCTCATAAGCTCCCCATCACATGCCCGTGAGGGAGGCAGGGTAGCTATGATCATTCCCATTTTGCAGATGAATGAAGTTCAGGGAGATCAAGCATCTTGACCAGAGTCACAGCCTCACAACGCAGTCACCTCTCTGTTGGGCTCTTGGTTTTGTTGCACTGAGTTTGGCAAGCTCGCTAGGAAAAGGGGAATTCACCGGTCAAGCCAGTTACCAGGCCAGGTATCGAAGAAGGAAATAAAGTGGGTGTCCGTTTCTGCAGAATTAACCCACCCCATAAATGCCTGCACTGATGTTTTGCCCTTGGTCAATGCTAGCTGGGCGTTCCACACCATCATTACGAAACAGCTGTAAAAACAAGATAGCAGATCCCAGGATGCTATAAGCACAAAATAAAAACTTTAAACTAAAAACAAGACCAGAACACCAGGGGTTCAAATATGCCCCGCTTACTACAAGCCTACCTGGAGTGAAGAAGGTTTCAAGGGATGTATTGAAGATATTATCTATAAATGTCTTTTTAAATGACATTTCCCTTCTCCTGGTGTTACAGATAAAATCCAAGAGATAGCATCTTTGCCTCAACTTTCCTAGAACTCAACTTTCCTGGTTCTAGCCTCAATCTCTCCATTTCTCCTCTCCACACACTCTTGCTTCCTGGAAGCATGTCTTTGTCTGCTTTCTTTTCTTATCTCCTCCGCCCCCAGCCCCCAGCTTTTCTTTTTGTTTTTTTTTCAAAGATCTATTTTATTGTTTTTGACAGAGACAGAGAGAGACAGGGACAGAGAGAGACACGAAGAGAAGGGGAGGGCCCAGAGCAGTTTCCATAGTTGTATGTCATCAGTTTTCTGACATGGTTTTGTTCTACACAGGTGGAGGCCACATAGGGCAGGAATTGGGTTGGGGCCTCCCACATGGGAGCATGCCCCATTCAGCATATGGGTCCGCATGTGCTGGGGATTCAATCCTTGGTCCCGGGGCTGCAAAGCGAGCATTTAAGCCACTGAGCCATCCCAGCTTCCCTCTCAGCTTTTCTTATTCTTCTGTCTGCTCCCAACTAAAACTGATGTGGGAGGAGATGGATTAACACCCAGGAACCCAAGTCCACAGGATATTCTCAACAGAGCAAGAGAAACTCACAACTTTGGAGAGTTTGTGGGGAAGCTTCTTTTTCAACGTACAGAAGACACCATCATTGTGTCAGAAAATGTACACTGAAACAGCACGAGGCCCAGTTCATAGCCACCTCCCGATCCACGGCAGATAAATCGGCCTGCTATGTGAAGTCCAAAAGGGATAACTTTGAGAGTAATGAGGGCACTATTAATAATTATACCAGGACTCAAAGCACAAATGGACTGTCACAGTAGACTTGGATATGTGATCTCCTTTAGTGATAAGCTATAACAAATGATCAGTGTATAATGTCAGCCCAAAATCACAGTTAAGCTGCCCTAAAAAGCTGTGTATTTTGTGTGGTCAGAGACCACTGGAATCAGATAGATATGACATGGAGTCCCAAACCTAACACCAACCAGCTGTGTGACCTTAGGCAGGTGACTTTAGTTCTCTGAACCTCAGTTTCCTAATCTGCCAAGTGGAAATAGAATTAATAGCTACTTCTTTTTTTTCTTTAAAGATTTATTTTATTGATATTTGACAGAGAGAAACAGAGACAAAGAGAGACAGAGAGAAGGGGGAGGGCCCAGAGCAGTCTCCATAGTTGACATTAGTTGTCCATATAGTTTTACTCCACAGGTGGGTGCAGGGCTGCGCAGGGCAGGAACTGGGCCGGGAGCCTCCCACATAGGTCCCGGCAAGAACTGAACTGGGGCATACCCCAGTTCAGCATGTGGGTCCACATGGGCCAGGGCCAGGATTCGATCCTCGGTCCTCGGGGCTTCAAAGCAAACTTTACCCACTGAGCCATCCCAGCTTTCCCTTAATAGCTACTTCTGATGACTTATAAAAGGACTCCTGGATCTGAATCCAGAACATTTTGAGATTATGGAATAGAAAAAAAAGAGAGAGAGAGAATGGAGCTCTTTCTTGTTGCTCTGAGATCACCAGAATAGGGTCTAGATAGTAATCCCTGTCTTATACAGCACATCTAAATTTGCATTAGCCACATTAGACATGTTCAATAGCTACATCTGCCTAGTGGCTACTATATTGGACATGGTTGTTTCTGCAAGTAAAGTGTTCAGAACACCTGTATCTTTTGGTTAAAAGTACAAACTCCTGGACCCCAACCCCAGAGATTCTGACTTAGCAAGCGGACATTGTAACCAGCATCCCAAGGTGATTTTTACACACAATTGAGAATCAACTTCAATGTATTATCAAGTGATGTAGGTACTTGAAATATTTTAAAATCCATTCATCCTCTGTCATCTTCTGTTGAAGAAGTTAATGAGAAGTAAAACCAGGAGATGTGCCTGGAGGGGAAAAGCAAAAGGAAGGGCACGGGGAAAAACGGGACATGGAAGAGATGAAGCAGCCATTCTAGCCTGAATTATTAACAAGCAGAACCACCCACTACTTGAGAGGTGGGAATGAGTTGTGTCCCAGCCCACAATTCAGTGAGCCCACTCAGCCAAGGTCATGGTAGGTGAGTGGGTAAGGGAAACACTTTACCCCTGAAACTGCTCTCAGGGACAGCTAAGATTGACCTTGGAGCTCAGAAAGGATGGGAAAACTTGGAAAACTTGGGGGAGTCAGTGAAGACAGAAAATTGAGCTGTGGACCACTAGATGAGTCCAGGCCACGGAGCAGAGCCACGTGGGGAGTGGTAAGGAAAGCCGAATGGGGTAATTTCCATGGTCAGAGACCAGGCTACATTGCATTCACACTCACAGCAGTCATGGAACAGGTTTGATGGCAGGTTGAGCAGTGAAACTGGAAGTAAGTAGAATAAGGCAGCAGTGGGCTGGAGTCCTACAGGACTAACATATTGAAGAGCATGATTTTGCTCTTCTTCCCACAAACTTTTTGGTTAGCGATGTCAGGTTGGTGGCTTGAAATCAGCCATGGTGGGAGGATTTATAGCATGTAAATCAGCAAACACCACAAATCAAGACTCCTTCCTTCCTTCCTTCCTTCCTTCTGCCCTCCCTCCCTTCCTTCTTTCTTTTTATTTTTTGGAGAACTGATCAGCTTCTAAACACTGCTGGGGAGTGTCCCACCTGCCAAAAGAGGAGCTCCCAACAGTTAAGGGAGGGACACAAGCAAATTCAATCTATCAGCCCTTGTACCCACAAGGGAAAAGGAAATTTTTTTTTTAATCAGGTCACGTGGCTCTCTAAAACATAATAAGTGTAGTAATAATAATAATAATAATAATAATAATAATAATAACTAAAAAGAGATCTGCTTTCCTAGGAAAACAGGTAGATAAGATGAGGGCCTTTGGGGTTAAAGTGAGAAAAAAATCATCCAGGAAAAAAGAATGTGACCTCAAGTACTAGCCACTCAGGGTGTGTGGGGTGTGTGTGTGTGTGTATGTGTGTGTGTGTGTGAGAGAGAGAGAGAGAGAGAGAGAGAGAGAGAGAGAGAGAGAGAATGACTTGCCCAGGGCTATTCGTCAAGTTCAATAGCACATTCAGACTTGTAGCCCTAAAAGCTTATCTCCCAAATGTATTTTGGTTGGACTCATTTACCTCTTCCCTATCTCATTCTGCTACGCTCCAAATTCCCTAGAATTAAAATAGCTTTCTCCATGTGAGAATGAACTCCGGAACAGGTATAAAAATGGAAGAAGTCTTGAATCTGAAAGAGAAAGCCTCCCTCTGCCCTTCATTTGTAGCTGTGGAAAGTTACTAGAGCACTAGGCAAGAGAACCCAGCAAGGGTTTGTTTGGGATTTGACCTGCTGTGTTGCTGAATGCTTTCATTCAGTTTTGGCCTGAAAGCTGATATTTAGAGAGTAAGCCCTAGCCACCAAAATTCCCATCTCATTTTCCTATCATGAGACTTCAGCAGTGCTTGGGGACAGAAATGTATTAGGTACGTAGTTCAAGCTACTCTTGATTAAATGAAAAGAAAAAGTCTATTTGCTTGAGGCACACACAGATCAAATATCCTTGGAACATAGCTGTTTTCTTAGTCATAAGAGAAATAAAGTCATCATCAGTCTTCTCTATGGTACATGCAATTTACAAAGTGCTTTTTTTTTTTACATGTATTATATTAAATAATAACTTGAGGTTAACATTAGTATGGTCTTCCTTTTGCAAAAAAAGACATATATTCAGACATGTTAACTAATTACAAGAGCTGGCTTCGAACCTAAGGACTTGGATTGCCTGCATCCTGCTCCCCCAGTGAACACCCTGCCCAGGTCAAGGACCCCATGCCCATTCACAAGAGACCTTACCTGTAATTCTCCCCAGCTTCCCATCGTACATCTTTCCAACAAATCCAGATATGTGGGCTCCTAGACTTACTCCAATCATGTAAATGTCTTTAAGAGAAGATCCTTCTGTCTGTAATTTCAAGAGGTTCATCATTATAAATTGTTAAGGCCAAGGAGTTGACAACATTTGTAGAAATTTCCTGGCTGTTGACTTTGGAGAAGCGTATCTAAGTACCTTATATTCATTATCTCTTATTAGTATAACAACACCCCTGCAAAAAAAAGAAAGAAATACTATTCTTCTGATTATACAGAAACTCAGGCCCAGAGTTGAAGTAATCTGTCCAATGTCAGGCAGTGGGGGAGGGGGCAGAGCAGGACACAAACCAGTCTGTCCACTTCAAACTTGTGCCTTAATCTTTGTCATGGTGTCTCCATCATGTTTTTGCTAAAAACCAAGCTGACATACCTTTAAAACCTTACTAGTTGGGGAGAAGGGCAACAATACATTTTGATGAACTCCTTTATCTTCATGCTGATTCAGTTAAATGAATTCACCATGGAGAGGGAAGGAAAGAAGGAAAGAGGGGAAGCCGGGATGGCTCAGTGGGTTAAGAGCTCACTTTGCAGCCCCAGGGACCGAGGATCGAATCCCAGCCCCGGCCCGTGTGAACCCATATGCTGAGCTGGGGAGTGCTCCCAGTTCAGTTCTCACCAGGGTGAGACCCCGGCCCAGTTCCTGCCCTGTGCAGCCCTGCACCCACCTGTGGAATGAAACTATGTGGAAAAACCAATGATGTACAACTATGGAGACTGCTCTGGGCCCTCCCCCTTCTCTCTCTCTCTCTCTCTCTCTCTCTCACTCGCTCTCTCAAAAACAATAAAAATAAATCTTTAAAAAAAAAAAAAGAAGGAAAGAAAGCAGGGTGAGGATACACCACATTGATCATAGGCTGCTGGGACAGCCAGTAGGAGTCATTTTAATATTTACTTTCCCAGGGCTGTGGCTTAGGTGGGGAGCACAGGTAAAACTTCTGCCACTTCTCGACACAGTGACTCTCTCTGAAATAATCCTAATACCAAGTCACTTTTTTTTCTCATAAAAGGGCAATCCATATAAATAAAAGTTAACATTTGTTTAATCTTCGTTAAGTCTTTTAAAAACATAAATAAAACATACACAAAATTTCTCATCCGACCATGGATATCAGTTTTGGTTTTGGATAATCGAGTCACAAAACTTTTGGCATTCCTAGGGAAAGGAACAGCTATAGAAGTTGAGGCTCTAGGCATTGACACTGGGAAAACTAGCCTAGGGCCCTAGACCAAGCTTGTCCAACCCGTGGCCCAGGTCAGCTTTGAATGCAGCCCAACACAAATTTGCAAACTTTCTCAAAACATTATTGGATTTTTTTGCAACCACTTTTTTAGCTCATTAGCTATTTTTAGTATTTGTGTATTTTATGTATAGCCCAAGACAACTCTTCTTCCAATGTGCCCAGGGAAGCCAAAAGGTTGTACACCTCCGCCCTAGACAGAACGTCTCCTACCTATTGGACAACTTCATGTGAGTTAGAAAAAGATGTCCCTTTCTCAGGATACTTTGTTGTCATTTGTTGAAAAGTTATCATAATAGACATATAACTCTACAATGTCTATAATGACAGTGACGCTCCCTTAGATGAGTGCCCTGTGCAATGAACAACCTGCACAATCATACCTATGGGCCCTACCTCCAGACCTTACCTCCACCATCTCTGGGGCTTACTTGGATTCACAAAATAATTCCCTATGTTCACTGCAGATACCTCTTGGCTTTAACTCCCCAGGTAATGGACCGGTTTCAATATAGCTCTGAACCATCTAAGGGAATTCTCCCTTACCAACAACATTCGATCGATAAATTCCTTCAAGATTATTGCTACTTGTCTGGTCTTACTGGAGGCATGGTTGTATAGCACAGTTGTAGCTCCTCGGTTCCAATCAACAACAATCACGTTCATGTCCTCTACAGAGAGCAAACCTTCTACTAAGTCCCCAATCCAAACTGGAGGGGAACCTGTCGGCCTGAATCCATGAATAATGAAGCTGGTTTTCTTGGTCACGTTCAAGTTTCCCAAAGCTGTGGAGTTGATGGCCTGTGCGCAGGTCGGATTTCTCCTTGTGTAGAGCATCAGCTTCACATTTAGTCCCGTACCAACCACTGCACTGTGAAAGCTCAGTTTTGTGAATAAAGAACATGTTTCATCTGTGTCTGAAAATACAAAATAAGATGGCATTGCAACAGTTCTTTCCTTCTTAGTTGGGCATCAAGTGTAGGTGTTATCCTATACTCGCTGGAGTTCTTTCTAGGTGCCTTATAGCACCCACCAGGAGGCTAGACCTAGTTGAATGAAGTTGCAAAACTATATCTGATGCAGAGTTCATAAGCAGTGAGTTCTTTTTCACCAAAAAGCCATCCTTCCAAATTCTACCGATTCAATATCTAACCTCAAAAGTCACCTCAATGAAACCTACTCCAACTCTCGCAGCCATGAGTACTGTCCCTTTTCCCAGAACTCCCCAACACCTTTACAGACCTCAGTGATAGCACACAGAAAGCACTTTCAGGGGTGTATTATGGGCTTTTACATACCTGCCTGTCTATCCTGCTAGGTCACAGTCTCCTTGGAATGGTGTCTGATAACCTTGTGTATGCCTGTGCTCACTTCAGCAGCACATGTACTATTCTTGTGTATTCCTCACTGATCCCAGCAGACAGTCTCAATAACTGAAACACCATGGTCCAAGCACTTCTTGCCTAGAGCACCAGCCTGAGGCAATGGGGGAGAACGTGATGTGCCTTGCCCTGAGCTTTTCAGTGGCATCTGAAACTGTTGATCCTGGTGGCTTTTTTGGATACTCTCTTTTGCTCTTCAACCACCGCCTCCAAGCATTCATCCTGCTAAGTAGGTTCTAAGGATGGACTTAGAAGAAAAATTAGGGATGATGAGGGAAATAGCAAGGATGAACCTGGAGCATCTTGTTATGGCAGAAAGTAAGGGAGTGTTTAAAAACATGTTACGAGGACACAGGAGCCAGGTGAAGGGGCTTTCACTGGCCTGATCTGGGATAATTTGTACACAAAATAATTAAGGACACTAATGAATTACAGGCCTTTGGAAAAAAATAAGATTCATGATTCCATAACAAATAAACAGAGGAGAATGGAGAAGCCTTTCAGTAGAATGCTAAATGCCAACTGGTAAATGTGGAACAAATGTTGGAGTTAAAGCTCATCATTTTGCAATCATAACAAAGATTAGTTAGGCAAGAATTGTCAATGGATGCTGAAACAAGAGGGAGGTGGATTGAGGAGCAGCATATGTATATGATCTTAAAGAGTCTCCCACACTTTGCTTATTAGTGATTAAGGGGAAAGCAGTAATTATATGGTGGAGAAATTGAACAACACTTTACTTGGTTATCTAAATGAAAATCATTAATGAGGGGCAGGCAGACAACATGTACATTTATCTATAATGGCTGTAATGTACTGAGGAGCACACAACATCATCTATGTAGTATTTCAGTGGGGGATGCATAACCTGAACCTAATCAAGAGGAAAAATAAGAGCATCACAAATGAGGAATATTCTATTTTTTAAAAATGACCTGATTCTTAAACAAGGTCAACGTCATAAATGACAAAGAAAGGCTATAAAAATATAGACTAAAGAGACAGAATAAATTCAATGTCTGGTCTTAGATTGGATCCTGTGATGGAGGAAAAAAAGTACTATAAAAATTATTGGGTCAGGATGCTGGGATAGTTCAACAGGTTGAGTGCTTGCCTTGCAACCTGGAGGTTCAGAGATTGAATCCCAGCCCTGGCCCATGCAAACTCACATGCTGAACTGTGGGGCAACTGGTAGCAGTTGAGATGGCAGTGAAGGCTCTTGCCTCCCATTTGGGAGGCCTCCAGTTCGGTTCCCACCCAGTTTGGCCCCACATCCACCTGTGTGGAATGAAACTGTCACAACTAATTATGTACAACTATGGAGACTGCTGTGGGCCCTCCCCTCTTCTGTCTGTCTCTGTCTCTCACTTTCTCTCAAACAGTAAAATAAATCTTAAAAAAAAAAAAAGTATTGGGTCAATTGACAAAATTGGGATATGGACACTGAATTGGATACAAGTTTGGTATATGTTAAATTGAGATTGATAAACCATACTATGGTTATGTAAGAGAAATATCCTAATTCTTAGGAAATATAACTGAAATATTTGTAAGTAAATGGCCAACTGTAGTCTCAAATGTTCAGAAAAAAATTGGGGGGTAGAGAGATAGCAAGTGATAAGGCATATGTAGCAAAATGTTAACAATAGATGAATCTGGCAAAGCATTATTGGTGTTCTGTATATATTTTTTATTCTTGTAGCTTTCTGCAAATTTAAAATTATTTCCAAATAAAAACCTTAAGTAAAAGGAAGAAGAAAGGGGACAGGGCCATACAAAACAGCAGGAAGGCTATGTATATGCCCTGTTATCAAAAAACCAAAGCAGGTAGAAATGCCTAAGACTTCTGCTTGGGAATAGGGAGTTGGAAATAAACTAAAGGTCAAGTAGCAAGATGAAAGTGGGGTGGGAAGGAAGGAGGGCTTTGGGGGTCCTTGGGGATTGAGACAGTATTACTTTTGCAACATTGTATGAGGCCTTGGTCAAGAACCACTATCAAAAGTTAAAAGTAAACCATTTGTTCAACATTGGTATCCAGACATAATATAATGATTTGGAAGACTGTATTGTATTTTTCATCATAAGAATTATTTAAAACTGTGTTGTGACCCACTCTCCCATATCCTGCTTGGCTGAGAGAACAACCAAGCAGGAAGTGAAGTGTTGCAACAAATAATCCATAGCTACAAACTGGAGGTGGTGCTTTAGGATGTTCAGGAGAGGAGGCAAGGCCTTGCAATGACCATCGCTGGAGGAAGGGGAAAGTAGGGGAAAGCTGTTGACTTGCAACTGCCCAACAGAAGACAAGAGTTCCTTGGGAAATATCTCTTCTGAGTTTCTCCTATAGGACTCAGGAACCATTGGTCCTGGGACTCTATTCTCAGTGAATCTACACTTGCACACCCAGGAATCGCTACTCCCTCATTCTGAGCCACAGAGTAGCTTTCTTCTTGGGGTCTATACCCTTTCTTAATAATCTGGGTCCACTCAATTACGTCTTTATTTGAAACTTCTTGCAAAGGCTCCATGCTCATGAGTGAGCAAAGTTCCACAATGGAATGAGCAAAAGAAGCTCAAATAGGCTTTGAAATCCCTCAGTTTAGAAAATAGTGAGCCCCAAACTCACACATTCCTCCTTTTATGCTACACTATCAAGTTGCATGTATAGTGAGCCATGCTCAGAATATTAACACTTCATTTTTCTCAGCTTTATTGAGACATAATTGACAAATAACATTGTGTAAGTTTAAGATGCACAACATGATGATCTGATATATGTATACACTGTGAAGTGATCACCATAATAAGGTTACTTGTTAACATATTCACCTTACATAATTACCTTTTTGTGTGTGGTAAAAAGATTTAAGACCTACTCTCTTAGCAAATCTCAAGTGTATAATACAGTATTGTTAACTATAGACACTATTCTGTGCATTAGATATGAGAACTTACTCATCTATGTAAATATTCTCTCCATCTGTGGGCTTCTCTCATTTTTCTCTTCCTATAGATTGCCTGCTCCTGGAGAACATGGACTGAAACTTATCTGGTGCTCATAGAGCAAGTCCCTGAGTAAATAATTGACTGTTCAGTCACTTTATTGACTAGGAGCTGTCACAATGCAGGGCTGAGACTCTGGGACTTAGCCATCAATTAAACTGGGTTTTGTTCCTGATTATATGACTGCCTCACCAGGTAGCCTGAGGATGTTATGTCATCTTTCATTTGCCACTTACCTGCCCAAGACAGGAATGCTGTAGCAATTAATTATGAATGAATTCATAATGGGGAAGATAGAGATCCCTTTCCAAAGAAAGGAGCTGCTTGTTATGCCTGTTCATTGTGAGCCAAATGAGCAATATTAGGCCAATGTGTCAAAAGTCACATATCTGAGTCCTTGAAAAGCTCAGCGAAGACTTGTGAAGTTTGGGCTCATGCTATTTTTCGGCAGCAACTGCCCACTTTCATGTCTATGGGATGGCTCAACCAACCTCCCTGACTTGCTGGGTGTTGACAAGAAGCCCTTAAAATGGAAAGTTACTGAAAGGCAAGAAGAACAAAACAAATTTTTATTTTTCATTTAGTAGAACTGCTCTGACTTCATATATTTTTTAATGTCTTGGTTATTTTTCATAATGGCATTGCACTCTGGAAAAGCCCACCCCAAGTACTGAGTGGGAAACAGATTTCCTAGTTCCTCTCTCAGCCCTAAATATTGTAACAGCTTTACATATATTATCTTTTATCCTCAGAGGAAAAGAGTGGTTCATTCAATAGAGTCTGCCTTATGCTAGGCATAAGGTGTTTCCAAGGGAGAGTCAAGCATTAATGAAATAAAACACACAAATAAGTATAAAATTGCAACCTGTGATATATGCCATGTAACGGAGATAAGGTGTAAAACAAGAATTGATTTTTTATTTTTTTAAAAAGGTTTATTTTGTCTGTTCTGCCAATAAATGTGAATGCAACTATTATTTTTTAAAAAGGCTCTCAGATTGGGTCATAAAATAAAACCTAGCTAGATGCTATATATAAGACATCTAAATTACAACAAAGGGATTAAAAGGTTTAAAAAGCATAAAAACAATGCTAGAAAAATGCTAACAAAAAGAAAGCCGAGTTGTGGTTACAAATTATGTCATTTGGTGGATTCAAGGCAAATAAAGCACATAATGAAAAAGGATATATTTTCCGGCGTATAAGACGACCGGGCGTATAAGACGACCGCCTAATTTTACAGTTAAAACATAGGTTTAGGCCTATATTCGCTGTATACGACTACCCCCCACTTCCGAGGCTGTAGTCTTATACAGCGAATATAGGCCTAAACCTATGTTTTAACTGTAAAATTAGGGGGTCGTCTTATACGCCTGGTCGTCTTATACGCCGGAAAATACGGTAATTCCTGAAGCATTAAGTCTAGGGAATTAAAGTAAAAAATCTATGAAACTAGGGGATTCTGGGATAGCTCAACAGGTTGAGCGCTTGCCTTGCAACTGCAAGGTCTAGTGATTGAATCCTGTCCCTGGCCCATGCAAACCCACATGCTGAACTGGGGTGGGCCTCCCATGCAACAGGCCCCAGTCCGATTCCCACCCTGAGTGGCCCCACATCTACTTGTGTAGAATGAAACCGTCACAATTAATGATGTTCAACTATGGAGAGTGCTCTGGGCACCTTCCCTCAAACAATAAAATAAATCTTTAAAAAACAAACAAAAAGAATTCCTTGACCTAAATGATGACCTGGCTTTGAACAATATTCTTTCCCCCAGAATTTATAAATGTTATTCAAATTTCTTGTATTGCATTCTACTTTAGAGAATGTTTCCCCTTAAATGCTGTTTTGTTTTGTTTTGTTTTGTTTGTATCACATAGGTACCTGAAGCATTCTTTCCTTATTCTGAAATAATTTCCCTCACAGCATACAAGCTCCAAGATAACGGATCTACTTTTCTCTATCTATTGTATTCCCACTGCCAAGAAAAGGGCCTGGTTCAGAATTGGCATCAATAAATGTTTCCTGAATGAATATCAACCTGTTAACACATTAATCAGCCATTCAGAATGATCCACATCAATACTACAAAGAGTGTATGATGTAAAGTTCATAAAATAAATAGAGTTGGAAATGGCACATGCATTATGACAAACTATGTAAAAATATATCTGTAGATGAATAGGCGCCGAAAAAAATATGCAAACAAAAATGGGTCATGCATTCCATTTCTGATGTGCTTAGTTTAAAATTACCTAAAATTACTATCACTTTTCCTCTCAAAATAACACTTTAAGAAGGAAACATGGGGAAGCTGGGATGGCTCAGTGGGCTAAGCACTCGATTTGCAGCCCCAGGGATGGAGGATAGAATCCTGGTCCCGGCCCGTGTGAACCCATATGCTGAACTGGGGAGTGCCCCCAGTTTGGTTCTCACTGGGTGAGACCCGGGCCAGTTCCTGCCCTGTGCAGCCCCGCACCCACCTGTGGAATGAAACTATGTGGAAAAACCAGTGATGTGCAACTATGGAGACTGTTCTGGGCCCTCCCCCTTCTCTCTGTCTCT
>PVKE010038168.1:0-15564 GCA_004027555.1 Craseonycteris thonglongyai
GCAGCTCTCTAGCCTCTGCTTGAAATATGTATAATAACAGGAATTCACCACCTCTAGGAGAGCCCACCCCATCCTTAGACAATTATTTTAGAAAGGTCTTTCTTGTATTAACCTGACATTTCAATCTGTCTTCCTCTACCTTCTGAGAAATGCAGAACAGAATCCTTTTTAAGAATGAGAGCCATCCAAATGCTTGAAAACAACCATCGTATCACCTCATCTGCACACACAGTGATGTTCACAAATTCCTTCAACCGTTCTTTCTGAGACAACAGGTTAATGCTTCACCATCCAGTAATGCAAGCCAAATATGTAATTTTACATTTTCTAGTGGCCACAATTTTTAAAAGGTGAAATTACTTTTAATAATACATTTTATGTTACATAATGTATTAAAAATATTAGTTCAACAGACACTCAGAACAAAACAAATAATGATGAGATATTTTACTTTTTTTTTTTTTTGGTACAAAGTCTTTGCAATCCACTCTGTTTTCTACTTCAGGACATGCCAGTTTGGAGTAGTCACATTGTCATTGTTCTTAGCACAGGTCAAATGGAAGGACATATGCTGCTTTCTGTAGATGGATAAGGGGTATTGTTTGGTTAATCAGATAATTCAGCAAAACATCAAAGTACCAAGTTTTTCAACTTAGAGCACTATACAGACCTCCTCTAAAGGAGTGCAAAGGGGAATTATAGCTCATGGACCTCTGATTCAATGTCCTTGAACTTCCAGATGTCAATGTTCCCCAATTGTGAAACTGTCTTCAAAAGTAATTTTGTTTTTTGTTTTTTTGGTTTTATCCTCAAAATGAAAACTTACAAAAACAAATTCTCTTTGGTTTAGAATTTGAGGAGCTCTAAGATCCCAGTTTGAAAACACTGTTGGAGTTGAACCAGGAGGTCTTTATTCTCATCTCAATTCCGTCACCAAACTAAGAAGGAGAAAAGAATTCTTCTTCCAGGCCTCTTTTCTCTAAGGGTGCCCCACTTTCCCACTAAACAACACTGTGCTAAGCCTTCACAAACCATCCTTTCAAGAATTCTGACCATAAATAGCATAAAGCTCCCTCCCAGTCTATGGGTTTTGAACTCATATCCTCACTGTTGCAAATCAGGATTGCGTTTGCCTACCTTCAAAATTCCAACACCCTCCACTCTCCAAAATTCCATAAAAATAAAAACTTCATAAATGACCCTCAAGTTTTTTCAATGTCTTGGAATAAAATTCTTCTGGATCAAAAATCTTAAACTCATTTCAAACAACTAAATAATCTCATCCAATCTATTCAACTTTCTCAAGCTTTAATTTCATGTCACCAGTGATTTTCCTGGCCTGTTCAGGATGACTATTCCTGCCTTTCATCAACTCATTTTAAAAGGATTCGTTGGGGAAGCCAGGATGGCTCAGCGAGTTAAGTGCTCACTTTGCAGCCCTGGTGTCCGAGGATCGAATCCCGGCCCCAGCTCGTGCAGTCCCATATGCTGAACTGGGGTGTGCCCCCAGTTCAGTTCTCATCAGAGAGAGCTTTCCATGCAGGAGGCCCTGCCTGGTTCCTGAGCGCACCCCCTCCCACACACCCCCGTGTGGAATGAAACTGCTGAAAACTGATGATGTGCAACTATGGAGACTGTTCTAGGCCCTCCCTCTTCTCTCTGTCTCTCTGTTTCTGTCTCTCTTTCTCTCTGTCAAAAACAATAAAATAAATCTTTAAAAGGACTTGTTGAGGTTCCACGATTAAACGCAGTAGGAGCACAGATGAAAGACAAGCAAGACAAGCAGAGGCAGTCCCTGCCTGCAAAAGGCACTCTAGTGACAGAGAAAAACAACAAACAAGCAGATCAATAAGCAGGACAACTTCAGGTTAAAGAGAGAGAACAATACAGCTAACATTTAAGAGCTTATCGTGCCAGATACCCTTCCAAGTATTAACTAATTTAACCCTCAAAACAACTCTATGAAGTACATACTATTATTATTAACCCCGTTTTGTACATAAGAAAATTGAGAAATGAGGGATTCAGCGCTCGAATCGGAAGAACAGAACAGAGAAGCTGTGAGAGAGGTGCAATACTATGGTCTAGAGGTCAGGGAGGGTCTCGGAGGTCACTCTGGGCTGGGCCTTGAATGAAGAGCCAGCCACATAGAGATCTAGGGGCAGAGTGTTCCGGAGAGAGGGAACAGAAAGTGTAAAGGACCGAAGACGGGAAGAACTTGGCAGGATGAACGTGCGGAGTGCCAGGAACAGAAAGAAATAAAAACTGGCTGAAATGTAAAGAGGGAGGAGACAGAAGTAGGAGGTGAAGTTGGGAGAGGTGAGAGCAGGAACCAATTTATAAGGAGTTTGCATTTTATTATAAGCGCAATGGAAACACATTGGGTTATTTTAATCTGGGGAATGACATCACGTAATTTACAATTTTAAAAGACCCCTCTGGTTGCTACGGGGAAATGGCTGGTGGAGACAAGAATGGAACAGAGAAACCAGTGAGGACAGAGAAGATGGAAGGTCAACAGCCGTTGTGTAGTTCTAGCTTCCCTCCGCCATCTGTTAACGTGATAGTCTCAGTCTAGAGCAACAGGCCTGTTTCCTTTTGCTTCCTGGCCTGTGCTTACCTGCCCTGCTGATGGGAGTCCCTTGCTCAGGTTACACTGAGAACCAAAGAAGACTCTAGGGCCACCCTTTAGGTCCTCTGGTTTCTGGTTCCAACCTCCACTGAAACAAAGGGAACAAATACAAACAATTTAAAGGCAAGGACAGCAGAAAACAGGCAACACAGCGAGCATCTTCAGCTGTTGCTCAGTTAAGCCCCACATGAACACCGCACTTCTCTCTACAAATAATTCACCGTTAAAACCAAAGGGTTCAAATAATACTCAAAGTCCTGGGAGTTAACTAAGAATAGTTTAATTCTCATTGAAAAGATAATACAGTAGACTCACAAATAACCGGCTCCCGTGGGGATTGTAGATGCAGGATAAATGTAAGTAGACTCCACATTAACTGGAACTCAAGCCACCGACGCTGTCAAGCAGCTTTGCCAGTTGCTTGAATTCCAGTTAACGAAGAGTCTACTGTACTAATGAATATCTAAGCATTCTGAGAGGTGGCCTGTCTGCAAACATTGCAACTAATAATCCCTCCCATTCCTACATGTAACTGCTACCCATCCCACCAGGAAGTGGCATTTACTTCTCCCTTTGCAAATGTCCTGGCCTCGTGACACCCTCTGACTCACACAATGTGGGAGGAGTTAGGCCTCCAGAGAAGTGGCAGCTTCCATAATTACACCCTTGGAACCGAGCCACCACACTGTCAGGAGGCTGGTCTGGATATGGGCGGAAATGAGGCCTCGTGGAAGAGAACAGAGGCACCCCCGGCTTCAGCCAGCAGGAGAAGTGTGAGGGAAGCTTTCCTGGGCATTCCAGTCACAGCCAAGCTCTGAAACTGAAAGCACCGGCCAGATTAGGGATGCTGCCGATGCCACATGGCACAGAGAAACCACTCAGCTGATCCTTACCAACCCACAACATCGCAAGAAATAATCAACTGTCATTGTTTCAAGCCACTCGATTTTGGGATAAAATGCTACGCAGCCATAGATAACTTAAATAAAAATGCGTTGAGTTGTTGATTCTGTAGTCCCTTTGGAAATCATGAATGTATCTGAGGAAGCTAAATAGACCAAACCCATTGAAAAAAGCCCACCGATAAAGATATTTCATGCCTATTTGGTGTCTTTCATCATTGCCTCTTCTGATTTCTCGGCATAGGTATTTGTTTTACATTACAAGCTGAAGCGCTCCGATTTCTCATATTCAACTAAACTTAACACAGTTTCAGTAAGAATCTCTCACATACTGAGTAAATAAAAGACGCACTAGACCCAGGCTCTGCCCTCTAAGAGTTTATACCCAAACGGAAGAAATACACATGCACAAATATTTCTAGTTGAAGAAGAATGTGCTTATGTGATCATCAACTCACAAAAATATTAAGTACAACCCCAATGTTCATCGCAGCACCGTTCACGGTGGCCAAGTCGTGGAATCAACCAAAGTGTCCTCTGATAGACGACTGGATAGAGAAGTTGTGGTACATTTACACAATGGAATATTACTCAGCAATAAGAAAAGATAAAATGCAGCCATTTGTGACAACATGGAAGGGCCTTGAAAACATCTTATTGAGCGAAATAAGTCAGACTGAAAGAATCAAGAAACATATGACCTCACTTATACGTGAAATATAAAACTGAAAGGAATGAAAACTCATGGACACAAATACCGGTAGTTTAGTGGTTACCTGAGGGTAAGGGGGGAGGTGGGTGGGAGAGCTGGGGTTGGGGGGAGTAGGCAGAGGGAATCAAACATCAAACACACGGTGATGGAAAGTGAGCTGATTCTGGGTGGTGAGCACATAATGCGATGTATAGACAATGTCATGTAGAATTGTACACCTGGAAACAATGTCATTGATATCAATCAGTGTCACACCAATAAATTTAACAATTAAAAAAAAAACAACATAAAAAAAAGAGATTTAGTACAGTGGAGGAAAGGGAGCATTCACGTGGAATTTCAATTGGTCAAGACAAAAAGCAGGATATTCCCGCTGGGAATATGAACAAGAGCAAGGGGAAGAAGGGGCATAGGTCAGAGTACTTTTTAGGAATGGCGAGTTCCTCAATAACTGAGACCAGGCACGACGCAACTATTCTGGTCCAACTGAGTCATTCCTGGTGCCAGGCTGAATCTAATGCTTATCTCTGGGAGTTACAAAAAAGGTGGTTTGAAGGACTCAAGTTTTGAAATGAAAACCCTGAGGTCAGGGTGTTGACACAGAAAATTTATAGCTGTGTCATGGATACTTCTCTTTCATTCTACCTTGCAAGCAGCCAACAATATCATTGCTCTCCCTTTGCTAAATCCTTCCCTGGTTTCAAGGTTCTTCATCCATTTATTTGTTCATTCAGCCATCTTGTATTGGGCACCAGCTGTTTGCCAGACATTGTTCTAGGGCAGGGGTGGCAAACCTTTTGGCGATTGAGTGCCAAAGTTTATGAAATAAGAGTATACTCACTCAACTCGTGTGCCAACCCATCGAGTGAGATAGAGGTATCGATTATTTTTATGTCTATAAGAGCATAAACAATAATTTTTTTAATGGTATTCCCAGCTCCGCGTGCTGAAATAATTGCTCCATGTGCCACTTTGGGCACGCGTGCCATAGGTTCGCCACCCCCGTTCTAGGTGCTCAAGATACACTAAGGAGCATGGCAGACAATAGCCCTGCCTTTGTGGAGATAAACAGGGATGAGGGGTAGGAAGCAGATAGGGTGGGTAGTCAGAAAAGGCTGGGATCTGTTGAAGTGAGAAAGCAAGCCAGAGGAAGCACCTGAAATGCCTGCATATTCAAAGGAGGAAGCCAGGAGTGAGGGAAAGGAGGTAGAAAAGGAGCTCAGATAGAAAATAGGGATTCGGGTCACACAGCGACCTGCAGGTAATGGCCAACACTTGAGATTGTATGTTTTCAGTGTGATGGGAAGCCTATCTCCTTACACCCTTTCCCAGCCCCCACCCAAGCCCCAGGAGTCTCTCCTGACCACATTTTCTTGTGCATGTATCACCTGTACTTTTTTATTCGCTACCCAGTCTACATTCCATAGATTCTATTCCTCTCTTAGGCATCAGTCCTACTTCCATCAATAATGTCTCAAGACATTGGGCAAGAATTCTGTCATATTCTCCTCTACCTTCCCAGGGCCTGGCACCTGAGTGTACTCAATAAATCTTTTTGGAAGGTAATAATGATGATGTAATCCCTTAAAGTCCTTTCCAGCTGCAAAGTCTATGATTCCTTTGAAGTCTTTTGACAAATTAGTTTGCACAATGAATGACTCAGAGCACTGACATCTTTGTAGATATTTTGAGATTATAGTCAAGCCACTTTTAGAGTTCCCATCCATCAAATGAGTGGGATAAATTACACCAGTGTTTTTGCTGAAATGAAGACTATACCACTTGGAAAAGGTTCCCCTTACATTGGTATCTGTACTTGAAGCCTCCTGAACCTTGGGAGAAGTCTAAATTGCCATTACACAAATGCTATCCTGATGGAATCTGACTGCCGGCCATGAAAGATGATGTCAAATTCCTTGCTTCTCCCAATGAAAGGTGGAGGATAAATCCTCTCCCCGTGAGTCTGGGTTAATCATAGTGACTTACTTGAGAAGTGGGATTCTGGGACTTACGAAGCTATAAAAAGCCTTGAGCCTTAAAGTTTCTACCCGTACCTTCTGGGAATGCTCCCACTAGATACCTTGCCGCCATGCTGTGAGTCACAAAAGCACACAGAGAGACGACGTGTCAGTGCTCCAACCACCAGCCCAGCTGAGCACTTTGCTGAAAGCCAGCATCAACTGTCAGCCACCCCAGGAACCAGACGTACAAGTGAAGCAGCCGCCTTCAAAGCAGACCCTCCAGCCCTGGCTGCCTCAGCTGACACCATGTGGATCAGAGACAACCGCCCAGCTGAGTCCCTGCCCGAAATGCTGACCCACAAAATCATGCGCAAATCAGACCGCATTTTTAGTCTGCCAAGTTTGAGTGTAGTTTGTTATACAGGAATATTTTTTAATGTTTGAATTATCGTGCCACATCACAGCTCACAAGAGTGCCTCTTCCCTAAACATTTATAAAAATGAAACATATACAAAGTCCAAGGTTGGTCCTATGTCCAAAGATTTGATTCACGGAGCACAAGGAAGACAGACAGGTAACTTTAAATGAGTACCTGAATCAATCTTACTAATAAAATTGTAGGCAACAAAAGTCACCTGAAATTGATCCGGTGCAAAAGCCCCAGCAGCTACGTGGATTATACAGGTCACAGAAGGATGCTACTGGGCAAATTATACATATTTCCACTCAGTCACTCTGCAGGCAAGAAAACAATTTATTGCTTAAAAAACATGGGTGGAATTTAAAACAGAAATGAAATGTACAGTTCCATCAGAAAGATAAAAAGATCCAACTGCTAAGCAATGAGTGCACGCACCTGCAGGAATTCCTGCGATTACTCTCCATCAGATGCTATAGAATGAAAAACACTCACTTGTAAATCACTGTCTCCTTTTGAACATCCTTTTGTTTGCACAAGGAAGTCCTAGTATGAAAACAGAAGCTCTCTAAAATGGGCAGGCATTTTTATCCTCGGCAGGATGAATATCCCTTCTCCCAAACAACAGTCGTTGCACAGTCTGCAAGCGAGGAGCTTCTGGGACAGCAGCTTGCTCATTGAATAGCCCTCCTCCCCCTACCCGGCCCCTACCTTCTTCAAGTCATCTTTGGCTCTCCAAAAAATATAATTTTAGAACCATTAAGTGGGCCAGAGGTGAGGATAACAACCACCACAACAAAAAGAACACATTTTGGTAGTAAAGGCTTGGAGCATCATTTTTTTCTGATAAACTGTTAACCTTGAAGTAAATCTAATCACATTCCATCACTCACATTTTTTCATATTATGCATTCACATTCCCCATTGGTACGCAATTTTTTAAATTCAACAAAAAAGAATAACTTCTTAAGAAAACACTCTAAAAACTAGGGGCATAACAATGTAAAAATGGCAAAATGCCTCTAAGGGAGGCATAATACAAGGGAGAACCCCCCCCCCAAAAACCCAGAAATATCTTGTAGAGGGGAGGGGCCCCTTGTAGCACAGGCGTCCCCGCTGGGTGAGGTTCTAGGAGCCCGTCTGCATCTGTGGTGTGAGAGGCTGCGTTCAGCTTCAGTGAATTTTTTTGGAGGCTCTTTCAACACGTTTGCTCATTTCATGATGGGTGATTGACATGAACAACGTGCGGAGTGACAACACACCTGCCCACACAGCGCTGAGCGCTCAGCAGTTTTTGACCAAAAACGTCATGACCCCCGTGCTCCACCCTCTCCAGTCACCCTGTCTCACCCCAAGTGACATTTTTCTTGTATCCCCAGATGAAAAAAGTCCTCAAAGGAAAACATTTTGCTGATGTGGAAGAGGTGAAACAAAAAACAGCAGAGGCACTAAAATCATCATAATCAAGGAGTTCAAACACTGTTTTGAGCCGTGGAAACAGCATCTCGGTAGGCGTATTGCATCAAATAGAGAGTACTTCGAAGGTGACTGAAGTATAAACATGTAAGAATAAATACACACTTTTTTATTAATAAATTCTGCATTTTTTGAGTATCCACTCTTATCATCTTCCAGCTTGATGAGTATAAATTTGATTGAAAATTAATTCATTAGCAATATTAATTCCTTAGCAATAACAACAATAAAATCCTAACAAAAGGACCCAAAATGTCAACATTTACTCACTGGAAGCTATAAGGCTACATATATTTTTCAAAAGAAGACTCAAGAATTTAGTTAGAGATGAGAAAATGTATTAACCTCTGATAAGAATATTGAATGCAAGACTAACTATTTCTTTCACACAGAAACCATTCCTTAAACAGAAATACATCATGAAATCAGCATAGGCCATATTTAAAGACACATGAACTTATATTCCTACACTTCATCACATTTCTAAAACTGCTTAAAAGGCACCGGCAGCTGGCAACACCCTTTAAAGTAAACATAATGACATTTTGGTTATGTGGCTCTGACAATCGATAAAACAAAAGTTAACAGGAATTTAAGAAATGAAGCCGAATACATATATCGTGTTATTTTCATTTAAGTGAGACCATTTCCAGCTCCGTGTCTTCCAGATCTGGGAGCCATTACTTACAAGGTTAAATTCAAATTCAAAAGAAAAGGAATGTATCTAGGATAAGAACGAAAGCTCGTTTGGCTAAATGTCAAACCACATGAGAGCAAGTTCCTTGCACCTTCTGTATAACCACGAAAGTCAAACCCTGCTCAGCGGTCATCCTCCAAGGCAGAAGCACAGTGAGTGAATGGGGGAAATGAAGGTAAGTGTTTCAAACTGACCTCTTCTGAATCACTAAGGTGGTCTGTCTGATGGGTTGAGCAGACAGGAGACAGTGACCAGGTCCCCGAGGACTTACCTTTCCTATATGAAACGGTCCTGCCTCAGAAGAAGACCTTCTATGAATGCACAAACAAGAACTGCCATATATAGGAATTTAATCACAATGCTGTTCTCAGAGCCCCAACTATGAAAAGAATTTAATAACTTTAAACACCAGATTATTTCACTTAATCAAGTCATGTTTTCCGTTTCGAGAGCCTCTATGGTTATCTATCTGGTCCATTAACGCACATCGACGCAGTAAATAATGCCTGCGCCTTCTATGGGGCAGACACTACCTTAGAGAACAAGGACGCAGGGTGGCCCCGGTAGCTAAGGCAGCCCTGCTTCTCAAGTCTGAGGAGGGGGACTCCCTGGCCAAGTAACAAGTCCAATCAAGCACAGATCATTTGAAACGCTGTGGAGGAAATCGAGCAGGCTGATATGACAGAGAGGGACTTCGGAGGTGTCTGATTGGGGCTGAGTGGGTAGGTCTCACTAAAGAGGCCTGGCACCTACATGACCAAAGGGGGCTGATGAAAGAGCGAAACAGGAGCAGGGCACAGAAGAGGCACAGCTGGAGCAAAAGCCATGAGGTAGGAGCCAGCCTGGCTGTCTGGGAGACAAAGCAGGCCTGTGTGGCTGCCGCAGTGAGTGGGGACCATAGTGAACGCGATTCAGACCACAAGGGCCCGGCAGGCTCCGGTGAGGAGTTCTGATTCGCTTCTCAGCGCAATGGGAAGTTGGCAGAGGAGGGCTTAAGCAGAGGAAGAGCATCATCTCTTTTGTATTTTTAAACCATGGTGGAAAATGGATTGCAAAAGAAGCTATTGCAATCATCCTTGCAAAGGATGGAGAAACGCAGACTGATTTGGAGAATATTTGGAGGCTTGCTAATGGAATAGACCCCAACATTTTTGGCACCAGGGACCAGTTTTGTGGAAGACAATCTTTCCACAGACCTGATTTAAACACATTACAAGTATTGTGTACTTAATTTCTATTATTATTACATTCTAATATATAATGAAATAATTATACAACTAATCTAACACCGCTGCTGGTCTGACAGGAGGCGGAGCTCGGGCGAGAATGTGAGCAATGGGAGCGGCTGTCAATACAGATGAAGCTTCGCTCACTCACCTGCCACTCACCACCTGCTGTGCAACCTGGTTCCTAACAGGGACCCCTGGAGTAGACATTGGGGAGGAGGGTTGGTATGGCAAAGCGTAACAGCAAAGATGATTCTGAGGTTTTTTTGGGCTGAAACAATGTGAAATCAAGATTTCTGTTTGGTGTAGCACCCTCTTTTCTTCTTCAATTGGAGAGCTCGAATTGTGACCTTACCTGCTTCCTAATCAGAAGTCTTTTAATTACAAGGATTAAATTGAGATTTCCATAATAAATAATCTGTAGGTTTGGTATATTGCTGCTACTAAGTATTCACACAAAGACACAGTATAATTTCAGGGCAAGTGTGTCTTCAAAATCAAAAGCATACATAAATCTACATGATAGGATTTCATATAACTACAGAGACAAATAGTACATGTTAAAAATATCCCAATAAAGTCTTATTTGAGTGAATAGTATTATATCAATGTCAACTTCCTGGTTTTGACAAAGTGCTATGGTTATATGTCAGATATTATCACTGAGGGGAGCTGAGTGAAAGGTACCTGAAAACTCTCTGTACTGTTTTGTTTTGTTTTGTTTTAACTTCTTGTCCTACATTATTAAACAGTAAAAAGTTATCTAAAAACAAAACAATTTGTTCAAGGACACAGAACCAGTTGGAAACTGCCTATATTTGAGCCTAGATCAACTGACTTCTAGTTCTTTTGACTATACCACAATTTCTCTTCAAACTTTCTTCAAATTAGAAGCGTTTGAAGTGCAGGTGCAGGTGCTGCTTGCCACCTCTAAAAACTGAGAGGCAGGGTTGGTGGAAAGAAAAGCAGGTTTTTTCAGAATGCCGGCATCCTGGGAGGATGGCGGATTCCTGTCCAAAGGCCGTCTCCCTGATCCTAGTTAGACCAAAACGGTTTTATAGACAGAATAAAGAAAGGGGGAGGTGGTCCGGCAATGCCTGGGTGACTTGAAAAAGAAAAACTGGTGCTTCCCTAGTCTAGTAGGTTCAGGGATAAGGACGGGTCTTATGAAGATGTTGCCTCAAACAAGTAGTTATTAAGGCAGGAAGTAAAGAAAAGGAACAAAGTTTTAAAAAGTTTGACGCTAAATTGCATTGTAGAATCAAACTGAACTTAGGATACCAGATCCTGAAAATAGAGAATATAGTGTCTCTCTCACTTTTTTAAAAAGCACCCCCTATTTTGTGTCTCTTTCCTTTAGTGGATATCAAGAGAAGCCACATTTCCGTTTCCTATGAAGGGAGCAGAACCTTTGGCTGGATTCACGTCTCTTGCCCTCAAGAGCACGACAGGCAGTCAGCAACCTGCGATCCAAAATCTGCATCGGCTGGCTCTGGGGGTCTACAGGAGGTGTGAAACACTGTTCTAGAACAATTTAAATTCTGTGCTTCATTTCCTGAGTGGATTGAATGAAACAACCTAGATGACCTTGGCCGTTTGTGAAATGAATCAGAAGGGAGCTTACCAAATCTGAGTGGCCAGCATGTGGAAAAACAGTGGCCTCCAAGTGGGCGATTTTATCCTATTTATCCAGGGCCCTGCAAAGCTCTATAATCCCAAAAAGTCAAAGACCAACAGCTGCATTACCATTTACAGGCCTAGAAGGTGCACTTACCTAAAAAGAGTTGTGGGGTTTTTGGTTTGCCTGTGTGGGGGTTCAGAAAGAACCACCCTAAGATATGCCTCAGGCTCAAGAGAAACCTCTGCCCCTCCCTTTAACTACCTAGCAGAACTGCAATTACTGGTCTTGCAAAGAATAAGCTACCATCAGAGATAACCTCTATTGACCTCTCTATGGGGCAGGGCAAACTCCCCCCAAGGCATCTAACCTCATCCCAGCTCAGGTTACCTTGTAAACCTCATCCCCCTTTCTACCTCAAAACCTCCAGTGTATGTGGAGTCTGACTCTCATGTATGCGGGGTTCCCACACACATGGATGTAATTAAATTTGGTCATTTTCTATTGCTAATCTGTCTTCTGTCTATTGGTTAGACCAGCCAGAGGAAAGTTAATTCCTTCCCCAGAGCTGTTTGTTTTGTAGGGAACACAGGAGGGGTAGAAGGAAGGGGACATACAGATGCCCAGTGGTGGACCAGGGCGAACATGCCATGGGAAGCCTGAAGACAAGACGACTCTGAAAAGGCATCAGAGAACAGGGTGAGCTGGTTCCCTCTCACAAGGGAAACTGTGTCTTTGTGTCACACAGAGCTAGTCAACTACCACCTGGCATACCAGAGTCTCAGTTTCCTCCAATGCCTATCACATTCAGGCCAGCAACGGCACCAACCTGAAGCCAGTTCCGGATGGCTTTTTTAGTTAAGATGAGAAATGGAGTGAAAGCATCTCAACTAACATCTGGGGAAATCTGGAAGGTGTGAGGCAGTCGATGAAGTTGGCGGTGGGGGTTCAAGTGCTGTTTTCCTCTCTCCGTAGGCCCGCTTCCTCCCACTCAAGGCTCAATCCCCTCCCTATAGAGTCCAGATGCAATACCTAGACACCAAGATTATCCACCAACTCATTTCCTCTTACCTGTCTCTCTCTCTCTCTCTTTATATTTAACATATCAGCTCTTCATATGAGCCAAACAATCTATTTGCTGCTCTTCCCCTCACAGAACCCACTCATTCAATAACCTACTTTGTAAAAGACAGGTGCAGAACTCAGAAAACACAATGACATCGATGAGAATACTGACAACAGGAAGAGGAACTGAATTTAGCAGGAAACACTGGGTCCATTTTCTATCATGGATTTAAGACCCTAGCAAGGCATCCTGGGAAGATGTTTAGGAAGAAGTACTCAGCATCTACTCTGTCAGGGCTGGCCTCTTCCCTAGTAATCAATGACTGCCTTCCTCAAAAACTCAAGTCACCCTAGAAGCACTCTCTACCTTACCCACCTCCCCCTTAAGATCTCTCCTTCACACCACGTGCTCTGGTGGAAGTCCATTTCTGGGTATGTCTTTGTAGGCCTCTGTTAAATGTTCAGAAATTGTCATGCGCGACACCCCTCTCCTGCCATGAGACTACAAACTCCTTGAAGGACAAGGAGTCCTATTTCTGATGCAATCCCTTTGATGCCTTTCAGGGCCCGCAGCACTTGGTACACACTCAAAATGTACTGTTAAACGCCTGAGGGGATTGAGAAACCTAATACAGCCACATTTCTGAATAACAGACAGAAAGAACACAATGGATATCTTGCGGAATGGGGAGAAATTCTTACCCTGGCTTGTCACTACTTGTCAGGAGGCTTGAGTTTCAATGATAAATGATTTCCTTCAAAGGAGGTGAAAACAAAGACAAGATGGGGGAAAGGGTGGTATAAAAAATACACAAAATATCTAATGGATAGAAACAAAAAGCAAAAACTCATGACTGCAAACCTTGCTTAACTTTTTTTTCTTTTCTTTTGTGGTTAGTACTCAAATGCTAACATTATCTCATTGTCTCAATACTTAAAAATCTTGAGACTAAACCATGAGTAAGTATACAGGATAAGCTGAAATTAAATCCTGGTGCGAATGTGCAAAGTACAAAGGACCTTCATCTGTTTGGTTTACCTAATCTTTTTCTCTTATGTACAGTTTGAGAAATGAAAGAAAAGGTTCAATGGCCCTAGTATGACAAATCTCTCCTGGCAAAATTAAATTCAAAAGAAATGGCAAAGATAATGATATACTTTCACAGGTAAAGTTTGACCTCAAGAAAGGCCTCACCAGTTTCGACTCTCAAAACAATTTTAGAACAAAGCATTAGCTTTAATCCAGTGCTCTGTTAAACTCCAAGAAAATAAAGGTAAACAAAGCTGATTCCTGCCTCGCAAAGCTATTTTCTGGCCTTTCTCATGCAATTACTGTGAGTGGGCAGACTTGCTTTTTAAGAGGCCATGAAGTCTCTATTGCAAAGACTCAACTCTGCCCATACAATGTGAAAGCAGCTATAGATGGCATGTAAACAAGCACAGCTGTGTTCCAATAAAACTTTATTAACAGACACTGAAATGTGAATTTCATATCACTTTCACATGTCATGAAATATTCTTCTTTCATTTTGCTTTGGTTTCAACCCTTTCAAAATGTAAAACATCATTCTTAGCTCACAGGCTAAGGTCGTGGACCTGATACAAACACAGGTCGTGGACCAGATTCCAAGCACACAGAACTGACTGTGGTTCATCAAAGCCTGCTTTTACACCAAAGGCGAGGTGGCTACTGAAAGTTAAAATGAGCTTAGGAACCACCCAGCTCTTCCTGAAAGCAGAAGGCTGCTGGGGAGGGAACAAAGAACAGAAAGTGAATCAAAGAGGAAGAGATGTCCATGAGATATTAGAAAACTGCAGCCTGAAGGAAAAGAAACCCAAGCAAAAGTGAAAGCTTAGAGGGGTGGGGAAGGGGGTATTTTTTTAAAAAGCACAGGGGTGGGAGCTGAGATGACTCATGGGGTTAAGTGATCGCTTTGCAGCCCCAGGGACCATGGATCGAATCCCAGCTCTGGCCCCTACAGACCCATATGTTGAACTGGGATGTGCCTCCCATGCGGGAGGCCCCCAGCCCAGTTCCTGCCCTGCACAACCCCTGCCCACCTGTGCAGAATGACACCATGTTGAAAAGTGATGATGCACAACTATGGAGACCGCTCTGGGCCCTCCTCCTTTTCTCTGTCTCTGTCAAAAACAATAAAATAATCTTTTTTTTTTTTTTAAATGTGGCCAGTTACTTCTTTATTTATTTATTTATTTATTTATTATTATTCTTTTTTTACAGAGAGAGAGAGAGAGAGAGATACAGAGATTGAGAGAGAATTGAACTAGTGGAGCCCCCAGTTCAGCATATGGTTCCGCACGGGCCGGGGCCGGGATTCGATCCTCAGTCCCCAGCGCTGCAAAGTGAGCGCCCAACCCACTGAGCCATCCCGGCTTCCCCTCTTTTCTTTTTTTAAAAGCACGGGCCCAAGTTTCTAGGGCGTTTGTGGGAAATAGAGGGGCAAAAGAGAAATCAGCTAATGACTAGCCCAGGGGATGGGCTGTAGATTAAATTGTAAAAAAGGTCCACATCATAAAAATGCAAATTAATGAGGGAGCCCCAAATTAAAGGACCAAGGTTACTACATGCAAAAAATTATTCTCAACAAGCAAGCTCAGTTCCGGTGTTAAGAATCTGTTGGGGGGAAAGCCGGGATGGCTCAGCGGGTTGAGCGCTCGCTTTGAGGCCCCGAGGACCGAGGATCGAATCCCGGCTCCGGCCCAGGCGGACCCACATGCTGAACTGGGGAGTTCCCACAGTTCGGTTCTCTAGCTGTCTCTGTCTCTCTCTCTATCTGTCAAAAGTAAAATAAAAATAAATATGCACTGAAGATAAAATAATTACTCTCTATAAAT
>PVKE010038169.1:0-15565 GCA_004027555.1 Craseonycteris thonglongyai
AAGGATCCATTAGTTCCTGATACTAAAAACTTCCAAAAGGATACTTGGGAGAAAAATATAGGGCCCCGAAATGTATGGTGCAGGGGAGAAGACAAATATTAATATGCATTCATAATTACGTGTTACTAAGGGCTACTGGAGAGGAAACCAGGAGAGCAAGCAGGAGATTTGGGTGAGGCAGGGAGGTGGAGGTGGGACCGGGAAGTGGAGCTTCGGAGTCGTGTCATTTTTTAGGCACACTGTTTGCTGCAGAAGCCTCCAGACAGCACCGCCCCACTGCAGCCACATGTGATGACCCTGAGTTGTTCTTCAAAGAGCTGAGTGAAAAATTGTCAGTCAAAGAAAATGCTGTGTGAGCGGTTATCTATTAGAGCCAAACAAAATGTTGTTTTGATTCAATGCCTATTCATACATGATACCACTAGACCTCTGGTTTGTTTGGGGAGGTGACTCTCTGTTAGCCCTGAGGAAGAAACCGATATGAGCACAGTGGACACCCTGGATTTGTAATGGATCTTTAACTTTTTAAAGTTCACAATAAAACATTCATCATCCTCTGTAATCACAGTCATTATCTGTACTTATTTGATGTTAACGTATCACCGTAATTTCCCTATTTTAGGGGGCAAGGCACGCATTGGGTACATTTTGGCTTCATAATGCATTATCTTCACGAGAATGCTGTACAATTCTTTTATTCCTCCCCATTTTTTCTCCATGTGTAGAAATCCCATGGAATTTCAGGACACGTTTTTGAAGTGTAATCTTTTTACAAACAAATTTCTGCTATATTTTAATATTTCTGCTTTCAGGTTTTATCAAATTAGTCTTTGCTAATGTTTTTTTACGTATGCATTTGTTTTTTCTTGTTACAGGATAATTGTTAAATGGTTAAAAATAACATTTTTTAACCTATTAAAAAAAAAGCTTAATTTACTTGAAAACACTCTCCAAATGGTTCAATGTGCTAGTTTATGCACAAAGAAGGATAAAGAAAATTCTGATAAAATTGTTTTCATCTGTGGGCATTTTCCAAATTCAGCTTTCGGTAAATATTAATATCAACAGCTGGAAAGACTTGTAATACTTAGTAGGGGTAATTTTTCAAAGCACTGGTTGGAGTTCGAAGCCACACCATTCCCATTGACCTTAATCGAAATCATGTTTCTAAAATCTAAGAAGTGACTTGAGAATGTGGGGATTAGCGTTTATACACTCAGATATAAGAATTGATATCTATGGAATAATATATTAACTATAAACCTTATTCTAAACACAACACTTAAGTGTAATTCTTAAAAAAACAAAAAAACTAGCCATCTCTAAAAGTAAAGAGCACAGTCATCTTTAAATAAATGTTTCCCCTAGTTTGGGATTCTTTTCCTTCCTAATTACTCCCAGACTTTCCATGAAATCACTGAATAGTATGAGCTAATATCCTTAATGTCTTGAATGGTGTTTGATACATAGCTGACTCTCAATATATATCATTTGAACAAATTAATAAATAATTGTGCCTTCCCTCTCTCTTTTCCTCTTCAGCTACAAAATCAAACATGTAAGTAAACATAAAAAAATAAATAAATAAAAGAGAAACAAGACTACATTGCAGAGGTATCACCACCCCCTGGGAAAGATTTTTCACTGATTCGAGGCCGCTTCTGTCTGGACAAGGAGGCTCTTCCAGGCTTTGGTCATTCTCCTTGATGTCAGCAAAGAATGGTCCTCATTCTGTCGCTTTTCTTCTTCCATCTCCCCAAAGGGTTTCTATCCCTTGGCTGTGTTTCAGAATCAATACCTTGATAACTTTGTTTCAAAAGTTCAGAAAGCATTTTTTTTTTTAATCTGTCAATTTGGCTGATAACACAATATGGTAGTACTTAAATTTGTAACATGAACAAATCCCCTTTGCTGATCTACACCAAATACACAGTGCAAGATAATCACTGCTGGGGATGCCGGGATAACTCAGCAGGTTGAGTGCTCGCCTTGAGTCCCGGGGACCAAAGATCAAGTCCCAGCCCCTGTGGACTCATATGCTGAGCTGGGGTGTGCTTTCCATGTGGGAGGCCCTCAGTTCGGTTCCCACCCTATGCAACCCTGCACCCACATGTGTGGAATAAAACTGTGGTGAAAATTGATGACATACTACTATGGAAACTGCCCTGGGCCCTCCCACTTCTCTCTGTCTCTGTGTCTCTCTATCAAAAACAATAACATAAATCTTAAAAAAAAAAAATGATAATCACTACCTAACAAGGAAGTCACTGATGTTGTAAAGAGAAGGGAAGAGAAACCTACTCCTTGTTGTGCACCTACCATGTGCTACACACAGTCTTCACAATTATCTCTAGATCTAGGTATGATCTTAGTTTTACAGATATGGAAAGGAAAACTACCAGAGGCAAAGAGATTGTCTGAAGACCTCTCTTGCTTTAGAAATACAGTAATTTGTGTAAAGTTTGAAAAGTAAAGTTTTTTAAAGCTCTTACATCATATAATGAATAGTATTATACATGATCATTTTTTTTCTCAACCACAATATAACATACAGCAAATATCTTGACCAGGAAACCAAGTATAAGATTTTAAGGAATGGACAAATATAAGTGTGTATATATGCGTGTGTATCTATATATATCTATATCTATCTATCTATCTATCTATCTATCTATCTATCTATCTATCTATCTATCTATCTATCTATCTATATACACATGCACATGAGGGTTGTCCAGAAAGTATCCAACCATGTAATATGAAAAATAGAGGCATTTATGGCTGGGTTTTTTTTTCTGGACAGCCCTTGTACATACATATGTTGTATATACGTGTGTGTGTGTGTGTATACTTTTTGTTTACAATATGGCAACATTTTGTGATTTCAATAACTTTGTATTACTCATCCATAAAATTATATATTGGTCATTTCAGTTTCTCCCTCTTCATTTTGAAAGCATCTGTAGTGGTATATAGCAATCCATAGATTTCTAGTTGGTGTCTAATATCTTTATATTCCTGTTTGAGTATTATTACTGTAAAATTGCATCATCAGGTAGAAAAGAGATGGAAGAATCCTAGAATAGGAGTGACAGTGGTAATGGGAGGTCACAGGGGCTTGTGGAGAGGGTGTGGGCTCTAATTGCATACAGGCCAGTTTCCCACTACCAGTCACTAGCCTTAGTAAGCCTCAATTTCCTCCTCTGTGAAATGGGCAATGTTCTTATGAAATTTATAAGTCACATATGTAAACTGTCTCTAAGAGCATATCAACAAATCCTTTGGCGTAAAGAAATAAGTCTCTTGATCACTTTTAATTTAAACTAGACAAAGATATTTGCTCAACACCCTCAAGGGTTGATTCCTATTTCATCATAGCTCGCAGGGTGGGAAGTGGTGGCAATTTGCTGCTAGTTGAGACAGAACTAGTGTGGTCTATCAAGAATAAGCTGGGGGGCGGGGAGGGAGCCGGGATGGCTCAGTGGGTTAAGAGCTCACTTTGCAGCACCGGGAACCCAGGATCAAATCCTGGCCTGTGGGGACCCATGTGCTGAACTGGGAGTTCCCCAGTTCAGTTCTTTCTGTCTCTGTATCTCTCTCTGTCAAAAAAAAAAAAAAAAGAAGAAGCTAGGACTAATATTTCACATGACAACTTCCCTCCGTTCACAACTGCCACATTACCCATCCACAAGCTACTTTAACTGAACTCCTAAAGAGCTGAGATCCACAACATCTTGACAAAACTTAGTAATTATGAGAAACTAGGATGGGCAGAAATGGAATGAAGCAATTATGAAATTACTGGTGAAATTACTTCTGTGAAAACTCACATCAACTGCATTAAATTATGTATTTCTATAGGTAGATGTATTAGCTCTTAGTCTCTCCTGATGTTATTAATATTATTAACATTAGCTCCATACTCAGTAGCTATTTTGTTGCTATAAATATTTTTGGAAACCCCCTGGTTCTCATCTATTTCCTCTATAAAATAAAGACACAAGCACCATATTTGCTTGAAGTATTGGGAGAGAACTAGTAACCTCAGATATGTCAGCTCTAATACCCCTGAGTAAATACATCTGCGAACAAAAATATTTGGGTCTGTAGGACCCTGCTTGAAAAAAAAATGTAGTACCGTAATTATTTTGGTTCTACTATTATCATCATTTTACTTTTTTGCTCTGTGTTGTTTGTTGGGTGGCCTTTCTGAGACCCAGGTATGGTAGTTACTGAGATGCTTGGAGATATTTTCTCCTTCATTTTTGCTGGCTGTGGCTTAGATGGTGCAGGATATAGCGTGTGCCACTTTTAGAATTTCCTGCGAAATCTATTAGAAGAGAATGTGTTTCTGCTTGCTAATTCTTTTTATCTTTTTGTTCGTTTTAGGGATATTTTCTCCTACACTGAAGCCACACATCTTTTAAACACACTTGTCTCTCATGAATTATTTATTTTATGGAGGGTGGGGAATTAAAATAGCTCTGTATGCGATCTTTTTCTTCCCACTGGTTAGAAACCCCTCTCATTGTCTCCTGGTTTCTATTTCTAGATTGCGACCAGATAAGAATCTGTCTGTGTTCTGCCTATTTCACTCTGCTGGAGTCATCTGATCCTTGAAGCGTTGGTATTTAAAGTGACAAAATATAATTGCACCTTTATTTTCCACATTTTTTTTTTTTTAGTTTCAATAAATTTGTCCTTCCAAAAGGATATTAACTATGATGTTCTGGCATTTATGAAATGTTTGGAAATGTTGTGACTATATGCTTCATAAAATAATGATAGAAGATTTCATTTGCATTATGACTTGTAAGGTACTATTTCAAGGTTCAAGTGGTGATTTAATAAAGGGAGTGGACCACGGTTTAATGCTATTCCTGTTGGTTAGCTGAATGGTCTGTCACTTTCCTATTACATATAAAATATTTAGTCCATGACATATTTGAAAATTGCAGATATAGTTACACTCAAAGGTAACACGTGTAAGTATTTGGAGCAAAAGGTGTTAATAGCAATGCTGTTTTAGGGCCTAATGTCAAAAGTGAGTCTACCTTGTGTAATTCAGATCTAAGCTGTATGGTCAGGGGCTATGTGACAATAAGAAAGAGAATGAAATCTCGGACCTGAGTTAATTATGGAAGATACTCTTCTCATACAGTGAGTTATGAGAGATCAAAGCATTTAGTTTAGTTTTAACATATCACTAAGATTTCAAAGACAAATTATATTGGATCCTTGTCCTGTCTTCTTTTGCTTATTGAAGATATGTTATCTTGCTGTGTGTAATGAGAAAACATGTTTTTATTTGTAAAAAACTTGCTTACTAATTTTTGTTCTCCTTTATTACATGAAATTAAAAAATAGAAGACGTAAAGTGCTATACTTATAACAACAAAAGGAAGTTCACCTGCAGAAATTATTTTCGAAGGAAAAGAAGTGTCAGTGTCCGTTTAAAACATTTTTCCCCAAACCTTTGAAGAGGACATGTATCCTGCTCATTTACAACATTCATAAGTGGCAACAGTATTTCCTTTGGACTTAAGAGCTCAGACATTTTATAGGCCTGAGAAGCAATTTCTAGGTGCGCAGTAATCATTGCCCTAATAAGGGTAGATTGTTGGAAGCCTCTTTCCTCCCATTTTCCTTATTTGTGGCCTTTACACATCCACACTTTGCACACTCTTCGTACCCCCCACCATAAAATTGCCTGGCCAATTCTCACACTCATTTGTCTGATTTTCCTTAGTGGCCAGACGTACCACACTAGGCCACACGGCCCTTTCATTTGGCTGAATCTGCTTGAAATTTTGCTCATGATGTCCTTCCTTTGTCACGTTGTGCCATCTCTTCCCCTCTTCTGTTTCCTGAATATTGTTTTGGTATCTTAACAAAGGAACCTACCTAAATAGCTCACATTTTTTATGTCAAAACAACTACGTCCTTCCTTTTTCTGAATCAAAGTGAATCTTAATAGGATGTTTCTTTCCACTGGAACAAAATTAGAAACCGAATCCAAGTCTTTAAAGAATATTAAAACACATACACAGTCTCATCCTACAAACACAGAATTTTTAAAGAAAAAATATATGGTTTCAAGTATGATAAGTAATGATTTTGAATTTCCTGGTTTTTAAAATTTCTTACTGCAAGCCAAATGATTTAGGCTATATCAGTAACTATAAAACTGTTTATTCTGTGAATTTAGTGGAAATGTACAGCATTTTTAAATGCACAGCATTTTTAAAACATGGGACCCTATTTAATTTATAAAACAAAGGTTGTCTGGAAAGTATCTAGCCATGTAGTATGAAAAACAGAGGCATTTACGGTTGGATTTTTTCTGAACGGTCCTTGTATGATAATTAGAATATAAACATGTATCATTTTACCTAATGATATTTACTAAACTTATTTTGATTATTAACAAGAGAAATAGTCAACGTTATGCTCTTGCTACCTCAAGCATTGATTAAACTCTACTGTTCAGGAAAGTTGACAGGGATTCAAAGGAGGAAATGTAAAACTTGAAGTTACAGTGAAATAGTGACACTTTACTTTATAAAGCTGCCAATATTTTAATCCTATATGTAAATCATTTTTATCAGTTTAGTTCTATATCTTAATTTGCATAACAAAGAAAAAACCCAGTTGTGTTAACTTTAATAAGTAACAAGGTGATGTTTATTGTATTCTATTTCAAGGTCCTTGTGAGCAAGTAAACATTTTTATTTTTCTTATTGGTCTCTGATTTCTTTACTTTCCTGTGAATAGATTCTCAAGGTATATTTTTTTCATTTCCCTGCTGCAAAAAAACCTACCTTTCATTATTTTGTTATTTAGATCCTTTACTTTCTCCGCTTAAGTGATGCCTTTGTCGATGATAACATTGTATTCATTTAGAGTAATGATTGATATGGTAATAGATACAGTGTGATTGAAAACAACCTCTGTCAATAACAAGGCCAAATACTCAAACTGTGTATTGGTCTGAATTTGCTCGTTATTGGAGACCTTTCATAGTCATATTGACTTGCTGTCCACATGTTGTTACTTACCTGATGCTTCCATTGTTTAAATGGTATAGACAGTGGTATTGAACATTGCTTTCCCCAATATTTGTCCTGAGATATACACGGCTCAATTTGTGATGTTAGAAAAGTATATATAACAGAGATTTCGAGCTCAAAAAATAGTAGGCTACAAATTCCATGGCATTTTCGTGTCTACGGACAGTTAAATGTAGTTGAGACTGGGGAAAATGCCCTTTTAAGGGTTTTGTGCAAGAATTAGGATTATGCAAGACTCTGATCTCTTTCCACTGAGAAGGGGTCCTGCCCTCTTTCCTCTGGGTGCACCATCTTGCTGTCACAGTAGGTATCCTGTCTGTTTTACCTATAGAGCGGTGGGGCTGCCTGATTGATAACTGTCCTTGTTCCTATTTCTTTCCACTGGTGCGTTCTCCTGCACCTAGTACTCTGTAGGTGCTCTATACATGCTTGTGGATATAAAGAATATGGGAGGTTCATAAAGAAAGACGACTGGACTATCATTGCTTTTGTATAGCACAACCACATCAACATTTGGGCTTCTCTGGGCCCCACTGGAAAAAGAATTGTCTGGGCCCACACATAAAATCCACTAACACTAACCATAGCTGATGAGCTAAATAATAATAATAATAATAATGTCACAAAAAATACCTCATAATGCTTTAAAAACTTGTGTTGGGCCACATTCAAAGTCATCCTGTGCTGCAGGTTGGAGACGCCTGATAGAGCACTTGCTGTTGAGAGAGTTGTTGCAGAATTTGCTGAGAAAATGTTCAACCCAGACAATACGATATATGTATATGATCTTTGATTGTCCTGCTACAGACAAAGTAACACAAAAATATATTTTCTTAGCTTTCACCTACCCATATACCGAACCATCCACACTCTCTAATTTTATTATTATCCTCAATTTCCAAAAAAAATCATTATTGTTTAGTTTACATTCAAATAATCCCTTTATTGCATTGCACATTTCCTATTTCCAAGTTTATCAATAGACTCATAATTGAGTTTTCCAAGGAACGATTTCTGAATTGTCCCAAAACCCTGCTTTTCTTCTTTTATTTTTTGCTGAGTGGCTTGAGATGTCTGGTCATTTAAATAGTCCTTTTCCACTAGTTCCCACGTATATCAGTGCTTCATTTGCGTTACTTTCCGTATTCGTGCCTGTTCTCCGCTTCTGTTGCTGTCTCTCTAGTGCAGGCTCCAGTAACTAGTATAACTGACTTTCTAACTAGACATTGAACCCCGGCCTCTGTCATCATCTTCTGCTTCCGTTTCACACTGTAGCCTGCTTGTGATCATGTTACTCAAGGCTTCCATCTGCTTAACAAGGTGAAATTCAATCCGACTATAGTAGCAGTTGTGTAATTTCTTGTTTTGATCCCGTCCTATAATTTTTACTTTCTCTCTTCTGTCTGCTCTCCATGAACTTGATCTACACACTATATCCAGCAAACCTTGCTCTTTTCTCTCCCCAGGTTTGTACTCACTTACATGACCTTGTCTAAAATAATTTCATTTCCCCATTTTCACCAGGCTAAACCCAACACATCTTTCTGGATCTTGTTCTGATACTCATTCTTTTATAAATCTTCCTTGATTGCCCAAGACGAAATCAGTCATTCAGTATAGGTTAGCTTTTGGGTGAGGTGTGGCACAGTACACCCTTCTACGTCCCTTCTTGTTTCTACCCAATAGGAAATGTCATATTCATCCTTAGGTACTCCATCTGTAGGTAGCCCAGCCTCGGGGCTGACTTCAGGGCCCTGGGCCCTATGTTGCTGCACAACTCTACATATAGACAAGCATCCTGTTCTTGTTTTAAGGCTCTTTGGTCTCCATCTCGAAAATTTTCAGTTCGGAACAAGGGCCCCTAAATGTTTCTTTCACACGGGCCCCACAAATCATATAGCCAGTTCTGTCTAGCAGTGTAGTTTTCACAAAGTAGTTGCTCAATAAATATGTGTTAAATGGACTGATGGCCACAGTTTAAACTCATTCTCTTCACTACTGAAGGAAAACCAGAAAAAAATCTGAAGTATAACTCAATTGATGTTTTCTTTTTTGTAACCCTGCAATAAGGCTTGATTCAAAAGACAGTTTTCTAGCCCTAGATAAATGAAATACTGTGGAGAAATTAGTATTTACTTATAGCCCCGTGTGTTACCATAGATGACATAAAGTTGGCAGCTTTTCATAAAGCTTAGGAGAGGTTATTTTATGCTTACTTAGAAAATGATTTGATCATTGTCCTAACATTTAAGAAAAATAGGTGGCTTGGGATTTTTGTGTTTGATCCTGAAATCGACAGATATATCATTGATATTGTACTTGCAAGGACCAAATCACTTAGAAAATATCAACAACAATATAGTGAGACAGTAGCAACTCGCTGTTCAGGGAACTTGGTTATGTTAGCCAATTTGTACAGTTTTTCTTGGGGCCCGTATGGTGTCCAGAAGCACATTTGTGTAACTCTTTTTGAGAAAACAGCAATGAGACAAGGATTCTACAGTGAGGGAAGGCTGACAGCCCTTAGAACCCGTGCCAAGTCGCTCAGCCAGTTAAGTATTTTAAATCTCTCTGCCCAGGACTTTTCTCTCTGAGTTATTTTGAGAGCTGTTGATCTGGAAATATTTCCATACTATCCCGTCTTTTTGTTGTTGTTGTTCTCTACAGATTTTGCTTTGAGTACATATTCAAGACTAAATGGTCCCTGCCCAAGGGTCGCAGTAGAACAGATCCTTCAGGGACATGGTGTGTTATTTCTGTGTACAGAACGCCTCGGTTCTCTGTAATATTGTGCAGAGGGGCCCACTCAGGAACACCAGTGCACACACGGCTACATCTTTCCCCTCCTCTTTCAGGGGTTATATATTTATATTTTACAATTGCATTACCTTCCATTTATGTCGTATGATCTATGTGGCTGTAATAAGTAAAGATGACGTTTTATTTAGCTGTTGATAGTTCATTTCCAAGGCTCAGAACAAGATTTACAGAAATGCATGTTTGAAGTCCTGGGCAATTTTTGATGACTGAATATTGGGTAGAAATGTACTGATCTCAAATTCATAGTAGATAAATGATGCTATGATAAGTTCCTTAATATTTAAAACTTCTCAATGTGTCAAAACTTAAAATTAATTGCCTTACATTTAAATTACCTTCTATGCGTAATAGTTGAAATTTCGAAGGATGCAACAGAACAATGAATTTACTTAGTCATATTGCCAATCAATATCAATTCAGAAATATTTTATATAATTTAAATATATTTTTATAGATAGTCATCTATTCCTCAGACATTTATACAATTATTTTGGCTGCTGACCCATAATGGAGTGTGGGCACTTATTTTGAAAAGGACCCCACTCTGTAGAAGAATGATAACTAAGAATGTTCTCAAATTCTTGAAGCAAATATCAATAATAACTGTTTCAAAGCTTCAGGATTTCAGTGCTTCACTCATATTTATACAGATTTATTCCCCTTGGTTTGAAAACACATTGTGAACAATTAAGGGAGACAGATCTGTAGAGGTCAGTGACACACAGTGTGACATGTTCTATCTAAATAAAGTGTGAACCTTATGGAAGCTAGCCCAGAGAATGGACTGTCTGATAATTTTCAGTACTTAGAGTATCTGAGACACTTATAAATATTTTATGCAATACTGGTGACTGCAGCAGATTATACTTTAATAATTTCACTGGAAAATTGATGAATGAAAACTTAATAGCTTTTTACAAGATACATATTTGAAAAAAGCCAAGTTCAAACTAGATTATCTTCTAAGACATATGAATATTCAAGATCTTATGGGAGACAGAGAGAGAAGGAGAGAATGAATATATTTAGAGGCAAATAACATAAAATAACATAATCTTACTTTCATGGAGGATATATACCCTAAGACTAAGATGTAACAGGATATGATTGGTTTTACTTGAAGATCATTGAATTGAGTTATTCTTAATATAGTTGTAATATTTTCCCTACAGAAGAGACTTTAGAATTTTTCAGCTGAGGATGGCAAGATACTCAGGAAGGTAAGATTTGACCTCTCACGAAACTGTCACACTCATGTACAAACAAAAATGTTTACCAATTAATAATGAAAATTTCTCTAAAGGAAATTAATAAGCTTTAGATGTACTCTTAGTGAGAACTTAAAAATAAATATCTCACTGGAAACTGGGTGATGCAACTCCACCTGTATGTTACTAATGTCTGCTTGTATCTCTTCTGTTGATGGCACTTGACTTGAGTAATTCTCTGATGTAGCTCATCTATTTAGTGCCACCCAGTGTAGGAGGGCAAGCAGATATAAGTACTAATGCAGAAAGTGCACCGCCTTAGGGAACAGCCATCATGACAAGTAACTAATTGCTTTACGTACATTAGTACCAAGTGAAGCGTTTTACATGTTCTGAAAGGCACCAGCACCCTCTACTTTCTCATTTACCAAAATGTCATACCCGTTCCTGAAAGAGAAAGGATTAGAAGATATTCTTAGAAAGCATTGCACTCACTCCTCTCAATTCACAGCTCAGAGCAGGCTGGGCTGAAAATCATTCTAAGTCATTGAATATCTAATATTGTACACCAATTCACTGGTGGTTGGATGGCTTTATTCCACTTAATGCCTAATCCACACCCACACCCACACACAAACACTTGGATTCAGTCTATATAGAATCATCAAAACTGTTGAAAGATTACTCTCCTATTTTATAAGAAATCGCTATTCATATCAAGAGAAAAACAAAGGAAACACTCCTTGTTTTGAAAAACTGAAAAATACATTTTGAAAAAAAAAAAAAAAGAAAATTAGTCTTAAAAAGTCATGACATCTTGTGCATGGTGTGGAGTCTTGTTCTTTGATGTATGTGTATTTAATGTGTGCAGCTGATGACGACTCACTGTTACTGAGTGGTAACATGCATGATGGGAAATGCAAATTGCTTAGTTTGATGAATGAAGGTTTCCTGCCCTGATTCCCAAAGGTTTCCATGAGACAGGTTGCTGTGCTGTCACCCAAGCAGTTATAGTGGTAATTATTGAAAATTAATAAATGCTGTTCCTTTTACTCTGTCCCGTGCCTCCAAACTCATTTTTTTTTTGTCTCCAGTGGTGTGTTGGAATTTCTCTGTTGGACCTAGACTTTCTCAAAGTTTCTCTCATCCATGAGCTATGGTCTAAGGTAGCTTTCTCCCAGGACTCCTGGATGATAAAGCACTTTGTCCATGGACAGAGGAGGCCCACTTGTTTTCGAGGGAGAAATGCCACAAAGCGTGTCTTCTTCAGCCACGTGGTCGACATTATTGCTCTGAATCACTGTCATTAAGGAGGCCGTGGGAAAGAGCTGAGAGGCGCAGGCAGGGGAGAAGAATGTCAGTGACCATGACAGCATGGTAATTATGTCAGAGATCGTGAACTTGTGGCAGGGCCTTATGGGGAAAAGCTATAAAGGCAGACAGCAGAGAATTTTTTATGGGGTGTTATTTTATGGGGCAAAAGCAAATCTGCAAGAAGCAAGGCAACAACATGTGAGGCAGCTTATGAAAGTGTCCATATTCTTTCTATGAACAACATAAGGTTCCCTGGACTCACTGAGGATCCAAAGCATCTGGAACTACATTGGCATCTGGCTTGTGGCTTTTGAACCTTGTAAGATGGTACCTTTGATGCAAATGTCATCCTTGTGTCAATGGGACTTGGAAGCAAAGGGGGAACCAAAGGGTTCTCATGTGGGAGGAAGCCAAGAACAGAAAAGGAACTGTTAGCTTTCCCCGTACACAAGGTCCTTCAATGACTTTGATGAGACTGAGTTGATTGAAAGGGTGGGCACTGACCCTTCACTGGACAGGCTGAGAAAAGACATAGTCGTCAAGGTTTGGAGAGAGTGAATTCAAACAACTCATTTGGAACATTTCATGTGAAAGAAAGTAAAAATCTGAGATATGAGATCCAGAGTGAAATCTTCAGGATAAAAGGTACTAGAATATATTTGAACGCGATTGGACAAAATGTAGCGATGGCATGAGTGAAGTCCTTGAGAATGTGACAGAACTGAGTTTCTGCAGGGAAGTATTTGGTATTGGGTAGGAGTGGGTGCAGTTCACTCACTAGGACTGAAGTCAAGGTGACAGAAAACAGATTTGGTGGGGAGATGTAGAAGGTGTTCTTTCAGCAAGAGTATCAGCGAAGAGTATGTGTGACTCTCTCTGTCTCTGGGTGTTTTGCTCACGTTTACGTGCTGATGGAAGTTATGGGTTAAAGAGGAGCCATTGGAAAGTTGGGGAGAGTTTGGAAGGTTTGAATAGGAAAGTTGGTATCAAAGTGCTGTCCTTATGTAGGGAATTCTAATATATTAGGTGAGGGTGATAAGATCAGTTTCTAATGTGTGCTCATTTGACATTTATAGTCATGAATTAAGGTCACTTAGCATTTGAATGTTTCTCCCCTCCTAGTCAGAAGCCCTATTATAGGCACTGAGTAAGTGACTGTTTTGGTTCAGCTTTTAACTAATTCTGTGGTCTTGTCAGGATATTACAAGGAGGGAGAGGAATGCAAGAAAATTCAGGTCAATGGCAAGAAAGTGATTACAGCAATGGGAGGAAAAATGTTTTATATTGAATCAACTGTTTGGATTATGTCATCAGTCTCTATTTCAAAATGCTAGTATACATTTATAGAGAAACTACTTTATTTAAAAGTATTTTTTGTTTCTTTTTAAAGTATTAATCAACCTAATTTTCTTAATATTATTGAACTTGCATTGTTCAGTAAATCTCCAAATTATTTTGAGGGACAGTTTTAAAACAAGATAAAAAAAAAAAGATGTTTGTTGATAGTCACATACTTGAGACCTAGGAAAACTTACTAGCAAGGAAGAAAATCTAACTCACTTCTCATTTCCCCAGAAATGATTTAAACAAATTATTTTGTAAAATTCCTTCAAATATTTTCACAGTTCTGAGACTTGGAAGTATGGTCAGCAAAGCATGTGTTTGTGATGAGCAAAGAATGCTAACGTTGTAACATTGTCCAACTGAGTCGTGCCACAAAAGCTAGTTCCATATCAGGCATTATTTTTGTGGTATTTGGTAGTTAATTGATTTTTGTTTCTTAATGTGAACCATATATAGGAACATGCATCAACAACAAGTAGGGGCAAGAAGCTAGGAACTTCTGTGTGGCAGACATTTTATAAACTGATTTAGTCACCAAAATAATCCCAAGGGGCAAATATCATTATCCTCATTTTAGACAATGAGAAACCCGGATCAGAAAAAAATTATATCATTTGCTCAAAGGCACAAATTTAGTAAGTGACTGGACCTGGATTTGAGCCCAGCTCTGTCAGTCCACCAAATCTGTGTGCTTTTTAGGTCAGGAACTTGCCTCCAGCTTTCTAACAGAATGTATCAGTTTAATTTGTGCAACCATGTAATATTTTAACTAATGGATGTGATGAAAAACAAGGCCTATAAACAAATAATCTAGCCATTTGACAACATTTAAAGCATACACAAAGCAATTCAAATTTCTTTAGAGGCTTTCAAGATTAGTGGGCTGTGGGTTTAATGTTTACTAGCACTTGAAATGATTTTTGATATTATAAATTAGTTTTAATTATCTGTATTTTGTTCAATATTAAATGAAATGTTTTATGTTGCTGACTGTGGAAACCAAGGCTACACCATCTCTGTTTTCTCACCTGACTCAAATGAAACCAGATAATTCCATCTGTTTAATTCCCTTTGACCCAGTTCACAGTCACCCCTAAATGGATTCTAGAAATTCCAGTTCTGCAGCCTGCAGAGTTTTCTCAGAGCAAGCCTAATAGATCAAAGTGTGTCACTCTATCTAGCTTCAATTTATTCATCATTCAATAAATTCATATTTTGTATAGGCTTAACAGTGTTTGCAAAAGATAATTCCAAAAGAGTCTTGATCTCAAAGATATACGTATATCTACTGATATTGCTCTCTCTCTCTCTCTCTATATATATATATATATATAATCTATATGATGTACATGTGTATACACATATATATGTACAAATATATATACATAAACATATATGCATGAACATGTACACATATATGTATATAACTACATATGAGCCTATATTATTTCCTTAACAATGTAGGCTATCAAATTATAGCCATAGGATTGCTATGGATTGTAATATATTTACCCAATGAAAATTCAGAATAGAGAAAGATGGTCCGTAGATTAGCGATAAACTTAGCAGTGAACATTTTTTGGTACTCACTAAGCTTTTCACAGGAATTATCTCAGTTCATTCTTCGTTTAGTCCTCTGTTGCTAGATGACACTTTGTGTCCAACATGAGAAACTTACAACAACATACATGTCTTATCTCCCCCATTTGTTTATTTGTGCTTTTACTTCCCTTGCCAATGAGGTCAGATTCATAAAGTCCTCCCTGAATCCCAGGTCCATAAGTTTAGTGCCAATGTTTTCTTCTATGC
>PVKE010038170.1:0-15564 GCA_004027555.1 Craseonycteris thonglongyai
GCAAACCCATATGCTGAACTGTGGTACAACTGCTAACCACCAGTACAGCATGGTGGTGAAGGTTCTTGCCTCCCATGTGGGAGGTCCCCAGTTCTGTTCCCGCTCCCCGCAGTGGGCCCTCAGGGCTGCTCTGGGTGCTCCCTCTCTCCTTCTCTCAAACAAAATAAATCTTAAAAAAAAAAAAAAAAGCATGTACATCTGGAAACTGTTTAAGTGTTGCCGATCAATGTCACCCCATTAAATTTAACAATAAAGGGGGAAAAAGCAAAGAACTTCATGGTCATGGCCTTTGTCTGGCCCTGAGTTGCTAACCCCAGGCTTTGGCGGGTATTTAACACCTATCGCTCCCCCATGGTTGAGAGAAGAGACTATCAAGCTTTTGGAGTACAGCCGCTGAACTTATATAGAACATGGCTTGTGCTCCATCTTGCCCTTCCGCACTTCCATCAAGCCTTCCTCTGTGCTCTCGCAGCGCTCTTCTCCACATCCCAGCACGCTAATCAGCTGTTTACTGAGCTGTCTCACCTATTGGAATGTGAGCTCCTTCCTGTGTTCTTAAGCACGTGGTAGGTGTTCTATAATTTCATGTTGCATGTATGAGTAAAGGAGACCATGCTTTGGAAGATGGGGCGCCGTAAGTACTTGGCCCAGAGAGACATAGGAAATTATTGTTCCTCACACTTGCCTTGGCCTTCCTGAGCCACAGCTTCTGTACCAGTAAGCAATGGATGTTTTTCTCTTCTCCCTCCATTCCTTCCTTCTTCTCTTCCTTCCTATAGGAGAGTCTGGATAGTGGAGGGGCTTCCTAATACCCTTGGAATCTGGTACAGTGAAAGAAACAAAAGACAAGGAGTTGGTAGACTTAGGTTTTAAGTCTCTGCTCTGTCACTATCACTGAATCATCTTGGGTGAGTCCCTTACCCTTTCTGGATCTCTTAGTAGTGTCTTTACCTGACAACAGAATAAACTTGGATAAGTACAAGGTATGACATTTAAGTTCACGATCTTGTCATGGTGCATTTACATTGGCAGCACTGTAAAAACAACTTGGTGAAGTTTCATAACCTTGATATATCAGTGTCTCATAGCTGTATTTGTGTTGACATGTGGTGTTTTCTTGTGAAGTGGCATTCATTATTGTTGTTGCATGTTTATGTGTGCTGTCGTGAGAATATTGGAACTTGAATTAGAGCAATAAACAAACATTAAATTTCTTGTTCAATTTGGCAAGAGTGGAAGTGAAATCAGGGACATGGTTAGTCCAAGTTGATTGGAATAAGGCCATGAAGAAAATGGCAGTGTACAAATGGATCAAAAGTTTTTGTGAGGAGAGAGAGAGTGTCACTGATGAAGAGAGGTCAGGGCAAACAGTAATGAGCAGAACTGATAAAAACATTGCTAAAATTTATCGAACTGCACATCAAAGTCTTCAGATGTCTATGAGAGGCATAGAAGACCTAGTAAACATGAATAGAGAAACGGTTAAGAATATCTTAACTGAAAATCTTGGCATGAGAAAAGTGTGTGCAAAAATGGTCCCTAAAGGGGAAAGCCTGGATGGCTCAGCAGGTTAAGTGCTCACTTTGAAGCCCCGAGGACCGAGGATCGAATCCCGGCTCCAACCCAGGTGGACCCACATGCTGAACTGGGGAGTTCCCACAGTTCAGTTCTCTCTTTGTCTCTGTCTCTGTATCGCTCTCTCTTTCTATCAAAAAAATAAAAAAATTTTAAAATTAAAAAAAAATTTAAAAATGGGAAGCCGGATGGCTCAGTGAGTTAGGCGCTCACTTTGCAGCCCCAGGGACTGAAGACCGAATCCCAGCCCCAGCCCATGTGGATGCACATGCTAAACTGGGGAGTGCCCCCAGTTCAGTTCTCACCGGGGCGAGACTCCGGCCCAGTTCCTGCCCTGTGCAGCCCCAAGCCCACCTGTGGAATGAAACTATGTGGAAAAACCAATGATGTGCAACTATGGAGACTGTTCTGGGCCCTCCCTCTTCTCTCTGTCTCGGACTCTGTATCTCTCTCTCTCTCTCTATCAAACACAATAAATAAATCTTTTAAAAAAAAGTTTTCTAAGACTTTTTGGAGAGGCAAGACAATGTTTTAGGCCATGTTATCACTGTTCATGAAACATGGGTATACCTATATGACCCTGAAACATAGCATCAAAGTGTACAATGAAAGTCAGTCAATTCTCCATGACCAAAAATGTTTCGTCAGTCCAAATCCAGAGTCAAAATGATGTTGCTAATCTTTTGGGATATCAGGCAGATTGTTCATTATGAATTTGTACCAACTGGACAAACAATAAACTAAGGTGACTATTTGGAAGTGCTGAAAAGACTGCATGAAAAAGTTAGACAAAAAAGACCTGAACTTTTCTCCAACAACTCATGGCTCTTGCATCACAACAATGCACCAGCTCACACAACACAGTCCATGAGGGAGTTATTAGCCAGTCAACAAATGACTGTATTGGAACACCCTCCCTATACACCTGATCTGGTCCCCAATGACTTTTTTCTTTACCAAAGATAAAGAAAATATCAAAAGGAAGACATTTTGATGACATTCAGGACATCAAGGGTAATACGACAATGACTCTGATGGCCATTCCTAAAGAAAGAGTTCCAAAATTGCTTTGAAGGGTGGACTAGGCACTGGCATAGGTCCATGGCCTCCTAAGGGGAGTACTTCAAAGGTGACCATAGTGATATTCAGCAATGAGGTATGTAGCACTTTTTCTAGGATGAATTTGTGAAATTAATTATCAGATCTTATACTTTACCTTTAATTTGAAGAAAGAAAAAAAACAAAAAACAAAAAACCTGGCCCAGGTAATCCCCAAGGACCCCCTGTGCTGATATTCTAAGACTTAATCACAACAGTCAGACTTGAATGTTCTCCTGGCCCAAGGGGTAACTCGATGACTATGTCTAAGTCAGGTGATTTGAGAAGTTGCCTACTTTCCTAAAGTGCACTTCAGGCTTCAGGGCAAAGTTATGGGAAGAAATCTGGAAGCTGCCATTCAAAGTTAGTCAGGAGGGGGGTGAGGGGTGGGGGGGTGGGGGGGGATGACAGTAATAGTCTAAAGTCCAGCCGCCCCCTGGTGGCCATAGACAGCAACATGTATGAACAGAGGTCCATTTGGATTCAGAGCAGCCAGTTCCAGAGCATATTGGTTCTCAACAAGCCTTAGAGACAGTGCATTTGGGAGAGTTGGAGTGAGGAATGAACCTAAGAAGTCTTTATAGCTCTGGGTTTTACACCTGACTAGGTCATATATCTTCTTCAGCCCAAAAGCAGAATGATAGAAAAAAGGCTCAATAAATCTTGGGCCTACCCCAAATTTAGGCCAGTTTGCTTGACTCTCAAGTCCCTCTCAAGAAAGGTCTGTTGGTGGTTGGCCAAGCACATCTTCTCATCCTGACATGTAGTCTCAGAAGGAACATACCAATCAAAGAACTGCTTGCTACTTCAGCAGCACCAAGAGAGGCCAGGGAAGTATTTAACACTTTGTCCCATAATTTTCATCAGTTCTCACACATGATATTGATGATTGGTGTTTTCTCAAATTTGTGCAATGTGTTTTGCGAATACAGATTGAAAAGCGCCCTAAGGGAAGCCGGGATAGCTCAGTGAGTTAAGCGCTCACTTTGCAGCGCCATGGACTGAGGATCGAATCCTGGCCCCGGCCCATGCGGACCCATATGCTGGACTGGGGGAGGCCCCCAATTCAGTCCTTGCCCCCTGGTTCAGCCCCTGGCTTGAGGGACCATGCCTCCCATACAGGAGGCCCCCAGCCCAGTTCCTGCCCTATGAGGCCCCCGCCCACCTGTGTGGAACAAAACCGTGGTGAAAACTGATGACGTAAAACTGTGGAGACTGCTCTGGGCCCTTCCCCTTCTCTCTCTCTCTGTCTCTGTCTCTCTCTGCATCTATGTCAAAAAAACAATAAAATAAAAATAAATAAAAAATAACAATAAAATAAATCTTAAAAAAAAAAAAAGAAAAGTTCCCTAGACTACTCCTCTAACAAGTCCCTTCTGCCACCCTTAAAAACTGTTTTGGAGGGAAGCTGGGATGGCGTAACAGGTTAAGTGCTCACTTTTCAGCCCCGAGGTCTGAGAACCAAGTCCCTGCCCCAGCCCGTGTGGACCCATATGCTGAACTGGGGTATGCTTCCCATGCAGAAGGCCCTCAGTTTGGTTCTTGCCAGGCTGAGCTTCCCATGTGTGAGAGGTCCCCGGGTTCAGCCTCCAGCTCACAGGGGTGTGCCTCCCATGTGGGAGGCCCCCAGCATGGTCCCTGCCCTGTATGGTTCCCGCCCACCTGTGTGGAATGAAACCGTGTCCAAAACTGATGTACAACTATGGAGATTGACTGCTCTGGGCCCTCCCCCTTCTCTCTGTCTCCCTCTGTGTCTGTCTGTGTTTGTCTCTGTCAAAAACAATAAAACAATTTTTTTTTAATATATATATATTTTTGACAGAGAGAGAGAGAGGGAGAGAGGGAGAGAGAGAGAGGGAGAGAGAGAGAGATACAGAGACAGAGACAGAGACAGAGCTGAACTGGGGGAGCTCCCAGTTCAGCATATGTGTCCACACGGGCCGGGGCCGGGATTTGATCCCCGGTCCCCAGCGCTACAAAGTGAGCACTTAACGCACTGAGCCACCTCGGCTCTCCCCAAAAAACAACAAAATAAATCTTTTAAAAAACTACTTTAAGGGAAGCTGGGATGGCCCAGTGGGTTAAGCACTCGCTTTGCAGCCCAGGGGACCAAGGATCGAATCTCGGCCCCGGCCCGTGTGGACCCATATGTTGAACTAGGGAGTGCCCCCAGTTCAGTTCTCACTGGGGTGAGACCCCGGCCCAGCTCCTGTCCTGTGCAGCCCCGCACCCTCCTGTGGAATGAAACTATGTGGAAAAACCAATGATGTGCAACTATGGAGACTGTTCTGGGCCCTCCCCCTTCTCTCTGTCTCTGTATCTCTCTCTGTCAAAAACAATAAAAATAAATATTTAAATAAAACACTGCTTTGGAAATTCTGTAGACATTTCAGACCTCAGGATGCATGAAGCATTCACAACTATTTTGGCAAGCATACTGTTTTCAAAATTAGGGTATAACACATATGCTGAACTGCAGCCAACGCAACTGGTGACCACAAGGATGGTTTCATGGTAAAGGTTCTCACCTCCCATGCAGAAGGCCCCTAGTTTGGTCCCCATCCCACGTAGCCCCACATCCACCTGTGTGGAATGAAACCACGTCACAAGTAATGATGTGCAACTGTGGAGACTGCTCTGGGCCCTCCCCTCTTCTCTCTCTCCCCTTCCCTCAAACAATAAAAATATCTTTTTAAAAATCAGGGTATTATCAGTCACTGAAAACGATGGCAAAAGGAACTCTAGGTATACAATCCTCCCAAAAGGCAACTAAGGAATTAGAAAAACTGTCAGAATCAGCTTTGGAAAAACTCTGGAATCTAGTCAAAAACTTTCACAAGGGGACTTACAACACCAATATCTGATGAAGAAAGATGTTGCTTTGTGGTAAGAAAGTGCTGTGGTGTTTTAAATCATTCACTTACCATCTCTCACACCCCAGATTAGCAGCAGCAGTGAGGACAGTAGTTGGCACAACTGGTGCTAGTTGCTGGTTCCAAAGGGAGCAATATGGACTTTACTCTTAAAGAAGTGTGTTAAGGGTCTTGACCTGCCTGGAGGCTCCTTCAACAACTGTTATAAAGGTTTCTCTTTGTTTTGCTTGACTCAGCATTTTCATAGGTCACAGGTGGCTTTCCGGGAGCCTACTGACAAAAGCACTTAAAAACAGATATTGGCCAAAGCAACCTGGGGCATGGGACAACACTTGACACAAACAGTAGACAGACCTAGAAGCCTAGAAAGGAAGAGACTGCGAAGGAGATATATATGGGAATAGGGTTTTTTTAAAGATTTATTTTTATTGTTTTTTGACAGAGAGATACAGAGACAGAGACAGAGAGAAGGGGGAGGGGCCCAGAACAGTCTCCATAGTTGCACATCGTAGGTTTTTCCACATAGTTTCATTCCACAGGTGGGCGTGGAGCTGCACAGGGCAGGAACTGGGCCAGGGTCTCACCCCAGTGAGAACTGAATTGGGGGCACTCCCCAGTTCAGCATATGGGTCCGCACGGGCCAGGGCCGGGATTCGATCCTCGGTCCCTGGGGCTGCAAAGTGAGCGCTCAACCCACTGAGCCATCCCAGCTTCCCCTGGCAATAAGGGTTTTTAAAAACTTCTGTGTATCCTAGGCAATCAAGAAACCTATGTGCATAAACAGGGCAGGCCACATGCTTGAAAAGGCCTGAGAAGACCTTAAGCTTTCAGCTCTGGTTGGTCTTCAGGCTTGGCAAATGTAGAAAATGAAATTTAAGGCAAAGTTGTAAATGACCTAGCTAAGCATTGAAGGAGTGCCCCAAACCATAACCAACCAACAGAGATTGGGATAGTAATTTTTTTCCTTTCTTGTTTTTCTTCTTTTTTTGCAGTTTTGGGCTCCAAGGGCATTTAAGGTAAGCCTGTCCAAACACCAGGTGCCTATTAAGCTTACAGAACACAGACTGCAGTGGCTACTCGCAACAAATACAGACTTCATAAAGATATTAAGAGTTTAGAAAAAGTCACTGTACATGCAAACAACTCACAATAAGCATCAAAAACAAACTCTGGGAAGAAAGGAGAGGATAGTTTAAAGAGTTGTCACATTATAATATTCAAAATGTCCAATTTTCAAAAAAAAATTGTTACACATTCAAAGAAACCAGAAAATGTGGTTCATTCACAAGGAAAAAAAAGAGAGAAATTAATAGAAATTGTCCATAAAGAAGCTCAGGCATTGGATTTACTAGACAAAGACTTTAAATCTATGTTCTAAACATGCTCAAAGAGATAAAGGAAACCAGAAACAAAGAACCAAAAGAAATCAGGAGAATAATGTCTAAACAAATAGAAAATATCAATAAAGAGAAAGAGAAATTATAGATAGAAACCAAATAAAAATCCCAGAGCTGAAAAAAGAAAAAATTATAAAAAGGAACCAAATAGAAATTCCAGAGCTGAAAACAACAGTCACTGAGGTGAAAAAGCAAACAAACACTAGAGGGGTTCAACAGTAGATTTAAACAGGTAGAAGAAAGAATCTGTGAAATTGGAGATAGGTCAATTGAGATTGTCTAGTCTGCAGATTTGAAAGAAAAAAGAATGAAAAAAAATAGAGTCTAAGAGACTCATGGAATAACATCAAGAATACTAATATGCACATAATAGGAATCTTAGAAGGAGAGTGTTGGGAGCCATTCAGGAGCCTGAATGGAAAAGTTTCTGGGGGCCTTGATGGCAAGGTCTCGCCCCCTCCCCCTTCACCTCCCCTTGTGATTACCTATAGAAAAGAATGTGTACGTGCAGCTTGGAATGAAGGCCAGACAAGCTGGGCCACTTGATTGATTACTTGGCCCAGGGTTAAAAAGATATGTATGGGGAAGGGTCTGCTTGTTCCTGATAACAAATCTGTTTATGCTAATGACTAACCCACCCTGTACTTTAGGAATGTCTCTTAATCTCTTCCCTATTCCTTGTAATGACATTAACTTTTGCTATATAAGGCAAGCAATAAGGCTATTCGGGGCTGCTCCTATTGAGGACAGTCTGCTGACAATTTTGTGGATCTTTAATTCCCACTGCTGGAACTCGGGGACTTCATTCATCCAGGCTGGTTCCTGGCAGGAAAGGACAGAGAAATGAGGCAGAACAAATATTTGAAAACATAATGATCATGAACTTCCCAAATTTAAGGAAAGACATGAATCTATAAATCCAAGAAGCGCAACCAATTCCAAGTAGGAGAAACTTAAAAGAAATTCACACTAGGATCCATTATATTCAAAGTGTCCAAAGACAATTAAAAAAGAAAAGGGGAGAAAATGACTGAACATGTACAAAGAATCCTTAATAAGATTAACAGGCAATTTCTCATGAGAAACCATGGAGGCCAGAAGGCAATGAGATGGCATATTTAAAGAGCTGAATGAAAAAAAAAAAATCAAAGTATACTATATCCAGCAAAACTAATCTTCAAAAATAAAGGAAAGACTTCCACTTTCTGGTACAGCATGCAAGGAGCTTAGAAATCATCACTGCATCCTAAGAACAAGTAAAAAGCTGAACAAATGAAAAATTAACAATTCTTCGTAGGTCTATCAGAGAATTAAGGATATAAGACAAACTGATGTACCCCAAAATTGAAGAGAAAGACAGGCAAGCAAATGCAAAGAATTACATTTACCAGAATAGAAACTCATGGGAACTAATACTGGGGTAGAATAACCTAAACTGTAATTGATGAACTGCTGGAGGCTCAGTGTGGACAAGTTTGAGAGTTTAAAATTCCAGGGAGTCTAGTCACAGAGAAGCCCTACAAAGTTTTCACAATGAAGACTGAGAAAAAAAATCTCCATGTGCTAATGATGGGGAATGGGAAAATAAGCCATTATGAAATATGCCCAGTACATTCTGTTCTCCACAAGATCTGTCTTCCAAACTATTTTACCAGAGTGTAACCTAATGGGGATTTATTAGACTCTACCCAACTTGGAGGAAAGGAAATACCCAACTCCAGCACACTGACCTTCCTGACCCAAACAAGGGGATGAAAACACTGAGGATCACTTGTAAAGTTCACAATCCAGGAGCACAGGCTCATGAAAAGACCAATAACCTAATTAGGTGTGCACAGAATGCTTCTTCTCTCCCTACACCTTACCACCACACCACTAAAGACCAGTTTACCCATTTCATTTATCAAAAACATTATGTCTGGTTTTCAAAAATATTACAAGGGGCCTCAATCACCTGGCTGCCCTTTGAGTCTTCATATCATTATGGAACTCCCGCCTAATTTACCACGTCAGTCACGTGCTGTTCTCACTAAAAGACTTCCAGAGACTTCAAGTGTGTGTTCCTCAATGGTGAATTTCTTCACATGCTTTTCAATACCTGCTGTCCATAGAGAAGTTACTTACTCAAGTCAATATGTGTCATCCTTAAGTGAGCTTGGGGATGCTGGGATAGCTCAACATGCTGAGCACTTGCCTTGCAAACACGAGGTCCCAGGATTGAATCCTAACCCCAGCATGGGAGGCTCTCACCTCCCATAAGGGAGGCCCCCACTTCAGTTCTACCTTGTGTGGCCCCACATCCACCTGTGTAGATTGAAACTATATAAAAAACAAACTAATGATATACAACTATGAAGACTGCTCTCGACCCTCCTTCACACACACCCTCACCCCTCTCTCACCTTCTCTCAAACAATAAAATAAATCTTAAAAAAAATAAAATAAATATTACAAGGAATACTAAAAGGCCAAAAAGAGAGAAAAACAAAAAACATACACACACACACAATTTGAAGAAAAGCCAGACTGAGCAAACATCAGAACTAGACTCTGACATGGCAGAGATGTTGGAATTACCAGATCAGGAATATAAACAATGATTAATATGCTAAGGGCTCTATTGGATAAAGTATACAGCATGAAAAATAGATAAGTAAGATAAACAAAAAGATGGAAAATCTAAAAAAGGAATCAAAAGAAATGATACAAATAAAAAGCACGAACATAAATGAAGGATGCATTTGAGGGGGGCAAAAAACCCAAATGTCCATACATAAATGGATAAAACTCTTAGATTGATAAATATATAGATACAGTGGAATATTATTTAGCTTTTAGAAAGAAGGAAATATTTCCATTTGTGACAACATGGATGAACCTGTAGGACACTATGCTAAGTCTTCCAGTCACAGAAATACAAATACTGCATGATTCTGCTTCTATGGGGTATCTAAAATTGTCAAACTCAAAGAAGCAGAGAATAGAATGGTGGTTGCCAGGGAATGGAGGAGGGGTAAATAGAGAGTTTTTGTTAATGATGGGTATAAAGATTTAGATACACAAGATAAATAAGTTCTAAAGATCTGTTGTGCAACATAGTATGTATAGTTAACAATATTTTGTTGTGCATTTAAAAATTTAAGGGGGTAGATCTCATGTTAAATTGTCTTACCACAAATAGAACAAAACAAAGAATCACAAAGAAATGTTTGAAAGCAATGAATATGTTTGTTATCTTAATTACGGTGATAGTTTCATGGGTATGTGAAATGTTCAAACTTATGAAATTGAATACATGAAACATGTGCAGCTTTCTGTATAATAATTATATCTTGCTAAAGCTGTTTGTTTTTTTAATGCATTTGATGAGCTCAGTAGTAGACTGAACAAGGTTAAGGAAATAGTCAGCAAGCTTGAGGATATGTCAATAGAACTTTCCAAAACTGAAGACATAATTAATTAATTAAAAACAAAACAGGATATCCAATCACTGTGGGAAAACAAATACAAAAGGTGTAATATATGCATAATGGAAATACCAGAAGTTGAAAAATAGAAATAGAAGTATTTGAAGCCATGATGACTGACAATTTCATGAAATTAATATCAGACACCAAAACAAAGATCTAGAAATCTCAGAGCACAGCAAGCAATATAAGTGCCAAAATTATCTACACCTAGGCCTATTACATTCAAATTGAAGAAAATCAAAGATAAAAAAAAAATCTTGAAAAAAGCCAGAGGAAAAAAGCACCTTACTCCTAGGGTGACAAGAATAACATCAGATTTCTATTCGTAAACCATGCAAGCAAAACGAATGTGGTGAAATATTTAAAGCACTGAGAAAAACAAAACAAAACACCAGCCTAGAAATCTTTACCCAGTGAGAGAGAAATAAAAACTTCTAAGACAAACAAAAATGAGAAAATTCTTTTTTAAAAAATGGGGGTGGGGGCAGGGAAGTCAGAATGGCTCAGCGGGTTAGGCACTCGCTTTACAGCCCTGGGGACTGAAGATCGAATCCTGGCCCTGGCCTATGTGGACCCATATGCTGTACTGGGGTGTGCTTCCCATGTGCAAGACCCCCAGTTCAGTTCTCACTGGGGCAAGCTTCCCATGTGGGAGGCCCCTGGCCTGGTTCCTGCCCTGCGAGGCCCCCCACACACCTGTGTGGAATGAAACTATATCAAAAACTGATAACATACAAGTATGGAGACTGCTCTGGGCCCTCCTCCTTCTCTCTTTCTCTGTCAAAAACAATAAAATAAATCTTTTTTAAAAAATGAGGAAATTCGTTGCCAATAGATCATCCTTGAAAGAAATGTTAAAAAAAGTTCTTCAGAGAGAAGGAAAATGATATAGATCAGAAACTCAAATCTATAAAAACCAAGGAAGTGTGATAGATTAAGAATAAGTGATGGTATAATAAAAACTTTTATTTTCTTACTCTTAATTGATTTAATATATAAAAGTTTGTTCAAAATAATAATAGCAACATAGTATTTACTGATTATACTTTGTATTTAAGTGAAATGAATGACAGCAATGATACTAGGGATAGGAGGAAGGAACTGGAAATACTCTGTTATACAATACTTACACTACCCCAAAAATAGTACTATCCTTCTCAAACTATTCCAAAAAACTAAACAGAAATCTCCCATACTCATTTTACAAGGCCAGCATTACCCTAATACCAAAACCAGAAACGCATTGCACAAAAATGAAAATTACAGGCCAGTATTACTAATGAACGTAGATGCAAAAATCCTCAACAAAATATTAGGAAAGCGAATTCAACAATCCACTAAAAAGATCATACACCAAGACCAAGTGGGATTTATTCCTGGGATACGTTTGGTTCAATATTCACAAATCAATTAATGTTATTCACCACATGAACAAAATGAAGAATAAAAATCATATGCTCATATAAATAGATGAACAAAAGGTGGTTGACAAAACCCAGTATCCATTTGTAATAAAAACTCTCAGCAAAGTGGGAATAGAGGGAACATACCTCAACATAATAAAGACCATACAGTAGACTCTCCATTAACCTGAACTTGAGCAACTGGCAAAATCTCAAGCAACCGGCATTTACATACATTTATCTGGCATTTACCAATTCCCATGTATGCCAGTTAACTGAGAGTCTACTGTATATATGACAAACTCACAGCTTACATTTCAATGTTGAAAAGCTGAAAACATTTCCATTAAGATCAGGAACAGGGGAAACCGGGATGGCTCAGTGGGTTAAGTGCTCACTTTGCAGTCCCGGGGACCGAGGATCGAGTCCCAGCCCTGGCCCATGCGGACCCATATGCTGAACTGGGGAGTTCCCCCAGTTCAGTTCTCTCTCTGTCTCTGTATCTCTCTCTCTCTCTCTCAAAAACAATTAAAAAAAAAAAAAGATCAGGAACATGACAAGGATGTCCACTTTCACCACTTTTATTCAACATAGTATTGAAAAGAAGGAATTAAAACTGTCATTATTTACAGATGACATGATAGTATATAGAGAGAACTCTATAAAGAGTCTACCAAAAAGCTATTAAAACTGATAAATAAATTAGGGGAAGTAGTAGGATACAAAATTAATATTCAGTTATTGGTTGCATTTTTATACCCCAATCACAAACTATCAGATTAAGAAAACAACTTCACCTACAATTGCATCAAAAAATACTTCAGAATAAATTTAGTCAAGGAGGTAAAGGACCTGTAATAAGCAAACTATAAGACATAGGAAGAAAAATATTGAAGACAATTCATAAAAGATGATATCCAATTGGCCAATGAACATACAGTGTTTGACTTCATAAATCCTGTGGAAAAGGCAAATTAAAAGCAAAGAAGATACCAGTATACCCCCATAACAATAGACTTTTAAGTACTCAAAATATCGAGTATTGTCGAAGATCTGGAGCAACTGGAAGCCGCACTCACCTCTCACAGTAGCGTGAACTGGTATAACCAGTTTGGAAAACTGGCAATTGCTACTGAAGCTGAAAATAAAAGCATACCATTAAACCTAGCAGTTCCAGTCTTAGGCATATAACAAACAAAAATGTGTAACTAAGTACAAGAATATTAATCACAGCTTTATTCGTAATATCCAATAACTGGAAATAACCCAAAAGTCTATCAACAGTAGAATGGATAAATAAACTAATATATTCAAAGAGTGGAATTTTATATGGCAATGAGGAAAAAAGACAGATTGCTGTACAACATGAACTTAAAAAATACATAACGTAGGGGAAGCCGGGATGGCTCAGTGGGTTAAGCATTCACTTTGCTGCCCCGGGGTCCAAGGATTGAATCCGGCCCTGGCTGGTGTGGACCCATATGCTGAACTGGGGATGTGCCCCCAGTTCAGTTTTTGGTTCTCACCAGGACAAGCTTCCCATGCAGAAGGTCCCCAGCCCGGTTCCTGCCCTGCACACCACCACCACCCCTGCTCACCTGTTTTCACCTGTGTGAAACGAAACCATGTTGAGAACTGATGACGTACAACTATGGAGACTGCTCTGGGCCCTCCCCCTTCTCTCTGTCTCTTTCTCCCATCAAAAACAATAAAATAAAAATATAAATAAATAAATAAAATATAACCTAAAGCAAAAGAATATAGACAAAAAGTATACACACTTCAGTTTATGAAAAGCAGAACTAACCTGTGCTTTTAGAAGTCAGAAGAGTGGTTCCTCTTGGGGGTGTTGTATGACTAGGAGCCACAGGAGACTTCTGGGGTGCAAGTAATGTTATATGTGGTCTGGATCCTGGTTACAGGGGTGACTTAACATTATAAAACATCGTTAGGCTGTACATTTAGGATTTGTGCATTTCTCTGTATGCATGGTATACTTCAATAAAATTCTCCTTAAAAATGCAACAGCGGGGTATAGAACCGTATGTCTACCTGAAAATACATTCACCAATTTTCATTACAGGTTATTGCTGGGAGCTGAGATTTGCGGAAATATTTACTTGATTCTTACACCTTGACATACTGCTTCCAGTTCCTACAGTGAGTCTGCATCTTTTTACTATAAATTCATAAATGTGACCACATCTATACATTTTTAACGTGGCTTTTTTCCTTTCCATTTTATCCGTGCCTTCTGCCTTCCATGGAAGTCTGACCCCTCCACCATAGGCACCCTACGTATCCTTCCACATATGCCCCAAATCTTATATAGCTCTGTACACATATACTGAGGGTTTTTTTTTCTTGTTTTACAGAAAGGAAGGAAGGAAGGAAGGAAGGAAGGAAGGAAGGAAGGAAGGAAGGAAGGAAGGAAGGAAAAAGGTGGGCGGAGAGACATCATCCACACTTTCTCATGTTTCTATTTTTGTTAAACAATATTTTATGGAATTGTCATTTTTTGTGTTCAGAAGAGACAAGGCAGCTGTTCTCATTAGGCGAGGCAACCTGGCTAGTGCAAGGATGGGAACACGGGGAAGTGTTAGAGGGACCTGAAAGACTGTCAGCCACGCTCAGGTCCCAAGCTGAGAATCCCCCAGAAGGGCCCTGGGACTTCCCCTGATCAAGCCCAGTGGTATCTGTGCTAGTTCCTTTCAAACAGCCAGCATTCTGGGAGGACGAGTGCAAGCACCCCCATTTTCCATAACAGTCTAGGACCCTTCCCTCTTCCTCTCCGGGATCCCTTCCCTGGGCTTGTGTTCCAGTCTCCATTCTTTGGTTCTGTTCTCTCCAGACAGGTGGTCTGTCTAGATGCCCTTCTTCAAATTATTGATCTCCATGCCCTCAAACCAGCATGTCCCCCTGCTCTGGAGGTACCTACGAGATTCCAGGAAGAAGGTCCCTTTCCTTTAGAGAGGCGGGTTCTTTTAAACCCGAGCCTTCTACTAGACTTCTTTCCAAGACCTCTTTTCCTCCTCCATGTCCCAGTGTGACCTCCCAACCCCAGTGACAGGCTCTGGATTCCATTGACACCACGGCGAGTTGGAATGTACAGACCTCAACACCAAAATGTGCTCCTCTCGGGGCCAACAAGGGGCCACGGCGCCGCTTCCGGGACCGAGGCCGCAGCATTTCCTGGTCCCTGCAGCCCTGACACGGGCCTCGGCGGAGGTCAGAGGCGCCCGGAAGAAGTCAGCGCTCCTCGGCGCTGGTTTCCTGCTGAGCTGAGCTGGACGGAGCGTGATCAAATGAGCACAGTGCTCACACCGAACGAGGGTCAGAGCCCGCGGCCCCCAGGCGAGGGAGGAGAGGAGTGGCAGGAGGGGGGGGGCGGTCCCAGCCAGCTGCACTGTCCAGGGAGCCACAGGGGTGGGGACAGCAGCTGCTGAGTCTCTACCCTGCTCCTGTTCCTTCCCCGGGGCGCACCGCCCACCCCACCACCGCCCACCGCCACGGGGAACAGCGAGGCGCGCCCACCCCCTCACCCACCCCACCGCCCACCGCCGCGGGGGACAGCGAGGCGCGCCCACCCCCTCACCCACCCCACCGCCCACCGCCGCGGGGGACAGCGAGGCGCGCCCACCCCCTCACCCACCCCACCGCCCACCGCCGCGGGGGACAGCGAGGCGCGCCCACCCCCTCACCCACCCCACCGCCCACCGCCGCGGGGGACAGCGAGGCGCGCCCACCC
>PVKE010038171.1:0-15595 GCA_004027555.1 Craseonycteris thonglongyai
GCAGGAGGAGGATGCATTTCCAGACATGAGCTGCTGCCTGGAAGCCCACCAGCAGGACTCAGATACGGATGGGGAGTCTGCAGTGGGACACAATGCAGCTGCGGGAAAAGTGGGGCACCTCTAAAGGAAAGCTCCAGTAAGTGAGAAAGGTCACACACAAACGTACAGTACTTCCACTTTTGTTTAAAATGTTCTTAAGGACAGCAGCAGTTAATTATAATGCTCAGTGTCAGCCCAGCACAGGCAAGACTACAGGCCGAGAACCTTTAGGAACTGGCTCCCTCGCACTGTCAGCATGACACTGGTTCTATGTTTCTGTGATGACCAATCTTCTTATAATGAATGTGTACTGCTTTCGTAATCAAAAAAGATTATTTTTAAAGGGGGCAGGGGATAAAGTAATATACAAGGAGACAAAATTAATCCATAGAAATGTATGTAACAGAACATGGTGGGTCTGTCACTTTTTCTTCTTTTGCATCAATTTCAGATTTGTTCCCCCATAGTGGAATTACTGTTTTGGCTGATGTGGGGTTTTTCTGTCTCTACTTCTGTTGTGGGAGGTTGGCCTTGGCATTTCACCACTGTTCTTGGTAGCCCCAGAAAGGCTGAGGTGCCACTCTTAATGAAATATTGTGAATTCAAGATTCTATAAACAATGGGACAAAACTGCTGAACACTTAGAATTTAGAGATAAGGAAGAAATTCCTCAGGGGCCTTGCTCTGGAACTTTTGATCTCTTCACTGTGTCATTTCCTCCCTCTCGCCTCCCACGGTGTGTGGGCTGACAGCTGAGTCACTGTGACCAATCTTAGGGTCTTTTCTGGTCAGAAGCAAAGCCTATTCTGTATTGTCAGGTTGATACACAGACTTCACACTTGTCCTTTTAAAATGCCACATGTTTCATTCGTGTACTTTTTTTTTTTTAGTCGGGCTTGTCCAGATCTGTTTTCCATGCAGGTAAATTCAACCTTTGTGCTGTCCCTGGTCTTTGCAAACACATCCCCCTGTGAAGGAGTAGAATAGCCCCATTACTCCCCAATTCCCTCCCTCAGTAGTTTCATTTTTTATTATAAACTGTACCGATCGTAATTAGTGTGTGGTAATATACGTACAGTGGTCCCCTTATCTGTGGGGGACATGCCCCAAGACGCCAGTGTATGCCTGAAATCACAGACGGTGCTGTCGTGGAATAATGCCGTTTCATTCCAAGTTGCGTCATTATAACATTGCTAAAATTTTAATGTTTTTTACATTCTTCTTGTGCCCTGCTTAGAAAGATGTGATGACTCCACACTTTGGTGTGGCCTTGGCAACTGTCTGTCAGAGCGATTTTCAGGATTTCTCTCACATAAATCAACTCTCATCCCTACCAATGATTTGGCAGGGACAGAGAAGTTGTGTATCACTGGAAATAGATACAGGGAAGGTCCAGGAGGAAGGGGCAAGAGAAGAGCTGACCACCCCTGAATATGTACTCATCTCAGTTTCCAAAGGAAGAAAACACTGTATAAAACAAGTCGAAACCAGAACTCAAAAGGCTCTGCAGACTGGGCCGCTGAGCGCGGAGTGAGCAGCCTGTCCATGGGCAACATGCTGGGGAGAACGAGGCCCAGCCCAGCATGGAACAAAAGCCAAGAGCCCCCATTCAGTCTCTGGTCTCAAAGCCTAACTATCTGTCTAGCTGGACATTTGAATTGACAGGTGACAGCTCAGAGCTGTGACTCGAGAGCAGAAAGACTTAGAGATGCTGAAGTCACTAGAGCACAGTAGTGAAACCAGACAGACCAGGGCTTAAATTCCAGCTCAGCCAGATATAGCTGTGTGGCCTTGGACAAGTCACTTAGCCTCTCTGAGTGTCATCTATAAAATGGAGACCATAATAGCACTCACACAGTTGTCCTGAGGAATAAATTAGATGGCACAGAGAAAGCGCTCCACTCATAGTGCCTGGGGAGGCAGTCAGACTGCCCAAATTCAAACACTGCCCCTACTGCATATGAGCTCAGTGCGATGCTAAAAAAGTTACTGCGACTCTGAGTCTCCATTCCCCCAACTATAAAATGGGGATAACAATGGCACCTACTTCAAGGAGAGCTCTGACTTATTCTTATAAAACAGCTCAGCAACTGGCAGAGTTGGTGAATGCTCTTACTAGTAACGGGTGTCCCAAGATTCACACAAGAAGTAATTTTGATAGAAAACACAGGTTTATAATTAAAAATTGTAAATTTTTTTATTGATTCCTAAAGTATACAGTATAGGGTTATGTATTAAATAGCATATCGGGTAAATGGCCTCCATGGCTACCTTGCAATTTAGGCACAAAAAACTGGATTATCATGTTGCGATAGCGAGCACCATTAACTGTTATTGCCTGACCAGCCGCATTTTCAAAGAAGAAAGGTCCGATGATGCCTCCAGCCCCAAAATCCGCACCAAACAGTGACACGTTGTGGATGCATTTGTTTCTCAACAATCACCCGTAGATTTTCTGAACCCCAAATGCAACAATTTTGTCTATTAACCAAGCCATCAAGATGAAAATGAGCCTCATCGCTGAAGATGATTTTGTTCAAAAACTCAGCATCCACTTGTTCCATCATCCATTCAACAAACTCTATTCGCTGTGTGTGGTCAGTAGGCTTCAGTTCTTGAGTCAATTGAACTTTGTAAGCATGACGATGCAAATCTTTCCTGAGAATACGCTGTAGAGAGCTTCTCGAAATGTCCAATTCTTGACCACGGTGCCGAATGGATGTCCCTGGACTCTCAGCAACTCTCACGAACTGCTTCGATGTTTTGTGTTGAACGACTTGTTGAAGGACGGCCAGAGTGTTTAAGAGCACTAATTGATCCAGTCTCCCTAAATTTTTTAATTAATCTCTTCACAGTTGATGAAGTTAAATCACTATTCTGACCAGATTTTGTACGAAAATTGCAAACTATAGCTGCCAAACCTTCATTATTAAAATATTGCTCAACAATGAAAAAGCATTGTTCTTTCGTGTAGTGCTCCATTTTTAATAACCCTGAACTGTCAGCTATCAAGCTGTCTTTTTTTTTGTTGGCAACACTTTACCACACAAATGACGCAAAATTCAAATCTTGCGTGAATTTTGGGACACCCGTTTTCATTTTGGGGGCAGTGCAAAAGCAGGACTTAAAATGGGATAGAGGCTTGATCTGAGGTGGAAAGGGGGCATCCCAGGCCCTCTGGTTCCCTACCGTCTGCTGCTGCTCCTCCGTCCAGTTCACCTCGAAGCCATCAAATGCATGGCTTTGCCAGTTCTTGTTTAGCTCTCGGATAACCATGGCCTCCACTCTCTGAAGAAAGGCTGCAAGCCCGGGGCTGTCAGGTCGGGGGACGGGCAGCATGCCAGGCACAGGGGCCTCAGTCTGCACCTCAGCATCCGCATGCTTGTGGGTCTGGGCGGATGCTTCAGCAGTAGCAATGCTGGCTGTCTGGCAACTTTTCTGGAGGAGATCAAAATGCAGCAGTCACCGGCCAGCTTACTCCCGGGATCACCTGCCCAGAGCACTTACCTCCTTCTGCAGCTGTTTCTTCTCAGGCTAATGGACCTCTGTTCATTCTGTCTGCCCAAAGTCTGTCCCTGTCCTGGTGTAACTATATCATCTTTCCTAGGAGGAACCCAATCTGTGGGTGCTGTGTGGAGAAGCCCCCTCAACCCTCCTATGCTCTACTGAGAGGCTGCATGATCTCCAGCTAGCCAATCAGAGCACTGGGTTCCACCCCCAGTGATTAGTTCAGAGGTGGCCACATGACCCAGTAAATGCCTTGGTGAGGACTCAGGAGTGCCCTTTTTGAAGATACTGACAGCTATAAGAATCCTGTATGGTAAGTCCTCACTTCACACCATCAAAGGTTCTATGTATAAGGACACCAATTTTACCATAGGCTAATTAAACAAGAGTTAAGTTCCTGTAGCATCTCATTATAACAATGATGTTATTTGAGGACTTACTGTAATCTTAAAAGCCAACAGTGGTCATCTTAGTCAGCACACATTAGAACTTCAGACCTGGCCTCCAGCACAACACCCCTCAGCTACTTACTCCCTTGGCAGGCAGCCCTCTCCGGTGGGGTGCCATCTAAGGGTGACTCCATGAGCAAAGAAAACATGTGTGTCCACAGTTGGCATAAGGCAGGCCACTCCCCAGCTTCCCCTCTTCTCCACCCTGCCATCTGTCTCAATTTTCTTGTCCCTTGTTTATCTGGGCACAGGGAAGACATCAGATCAGGGAAGGAGCTGTCTGCCAGGCTCCCTTTCTTACAGTCATGACCAGTCTTTACCAAAGCAGAGGTCCCATATCCCTGAGATGCTTGTCATCTACAAGAGGCTCTCCTCACATGGTCCTTCACCAGGCACCTGTCCCCACAGGGCAAGTGACAAGGCCTTGATCCCCATGCTCCCTGCTCAGGTTTGGGGACAGGGCCAAGCACCAGGCCAGAGTTAGTGAGCCAGAAAGAAGGGGGCTGGGCCCACACAGAAGCAGCTCTTGTTAGAACATGGAGCACGAGTCTGTTTCCACATTCCTCTTCACATTCTACTAAATTCTCTCTGCTTGTCCATCTCCCATTAAACTGAGTTCCTTCTGCATAAGAACACTGTATTCTATCTTTATATCCTCAGCACTTTGTATGGTATTTGGCATATAGTTCAAGTTCATTTATATTATATATGCATGTGCATATATATGTATACACACATACATATACACACTCACTAAGCATCTACTTGCCAGACACTGTCTGGGTACCACAGATATAGCAGAAAATAAAACATGCAAGATTCCTGTGCCCCAAGGAACACACACGGGGCTTGGTGGTAGACAAGTAAACAAACAAACAAAAAACCATTGAATACCAATGGTGCTAAGTACAGCAGAGGTATGGGAGAGAAGGGAACAGCTGGGGAGGCTACTGGGGTGGGATGGCAAAGGCAGCCTTCCAGAAAGATGGCATTTGAGCTGAGGTGTGAAGGACCAGGTGCTGGTCAAGTGAAAAACGGCAGGAAAGAGGGCCCAGGCAGGGAGAGAGGAAGACCAAAGCAAGCCTTTCAGCACAAAGGGTTTCGTGCTCAGAGGCTGGACAGAGGGCTATGTGCCTGGGTGTGGGGAGGGAGGGAGGGTGGCACATGGTCAAGGTCCAGGCCTGGAGGAGTCTGAGAACCAAGACAAGGAGTTGAGGTTCCCCTCCAGGTATAAGCCACAGGGCAGCCATATAAGCAGGGCCATGATGTGAAACTAGATGGGCCTCTCTGGCTGTTCAGGGAGAAGTGGGGAACAGGGGGGAGCGTGCCCCTGCTTTGAGAACTCGTGGAATGGTAAGGGCAAATTCTGGGAGAAGAGAACACAGGAGCAGTTCTGTGGGATAGCCTTTAGATTGAGATGCCTCTCAGAGAGTGGTCACTAGGCATGAGATATGACTTGATGCCACAGGACTGGAGGGGTCCACGGAGGGAGTGTGCACACTGAGGAATTCATGCGTGTGTACAGGGCGCAGAAAGTACACACACTGAGACTATGGGTGAATCTTAAACTTCCTAGAAGCTACAATGATGGTAACAGTGCCAGTTATCAAGTACTAATTCAGGCACTATTCCCAAAGCTTTACCCAGATCATCTTATTCATCCTTACAACCACCTGAGAAGTAAATCCTATTTTTACATTACTAATGCTGGCACTGAAGCCTAGAGAAGTTAAGTAATTCACCCAAGGTCACAAGCAAAGTAAGAGGTGATCACAATGGAGCTTGAACCATTTCAGGTATTTCTATTAATATTCCTTTGCTGCTTACTTATTCAGGCCAGTAACAAATGCCAAAACACTAAGGAAAATTTATGAAGAAAAAAAATGAAACACTTAAAACCAATGACACTGCACCCACAACTGTCTTCTGTGAATTGGTAGGAAACCACCACTCTTCTCTCTCTGCTCTGAGACACCTAAGTTCCCATGGTTCAAGATCTGAGTATCTGGCTGGACCCTTCCCTGTCTGGGGATGACAGTAGGGAAGGGCCAGCCCAAGACCACTACATACAGGGTGGTACCTTCCATGCCAGGCAGAATGTGACTGGGGAGAGGATGCCGCTCCTGGAACAAGCCCTCTAAGAAGTCAGAAGAAGCGTCTGGAGGTGAGTGAGACCCCTGCCTCCTGGGCCTCAGCAGCAATGGGAAGGAGAGTGTTAAGGTGCTGGGCCTTGCAGCCTACGTCCCACACCTCAGAGGCAGGTGCTGCAGGGGAAAACAGGGGGGCATGGGGCTACTTTAATCACACCAGGAGGTAAGGCCCAAGGAAGCAGGAGAACAATTCCAGGCCAAGATCATCAGGCTCCGTGCTCTTGAGTCTGAAGCCCAGCAGCCCTCAGTGAAATGGGCTGGGGGCAGGGCTCCGGGAGCAGAGCCCAGAGTGGGAGCCCTGCTCTCCCACCTCCAAAGAGCCTGCAGGTACTCAGAACGTCAGGACTCCTGTGTCTTATCGATAAGGGAAACTTGAGTCCTAGAGAGGTGAGGAGATACCTTCTGGAGAATCAGCCTGCCCCACGAGAACCCGTTCCATTTCTCAGAAAACCTCCCACCCAAGCCACAAGCTGGGCCACAATACCAGGATTGTGGGTACCAACTGGATGAGAAGTGGGCACAAACCCGGGCTGGGCCAATCACGTTCCCTAAGGGAATTTCAGAATTGAGACAAAGATATTCAACAAGATGCCAGCACATGCCTACAACTGAAACATGAACGCTTGAGTGCTGACAAGGAGACAGGCCACAATACACAAATGTGCAGACAGGTCTCAGGGGGTACACAGTAAAAGCAGAGCTGAGAGGGCCCCCAACACCTTCTAGATTCCTCAGGACCAGCTGCACCTCCAGGCCCAGATCTAGGAGACATCTCTGCATCCTAAAGAAAAGTGTGTGACAGAGGCTAGTTTGGGCTGGTTTCTGTTACCTATTATCAGAGTCCTGAACCCATACCCAGGAGGACTCCCTGCTCCCAGACCACCACCCTTCACAGCCTCTGAAATAAGGAGTCTCCAGCTGGCTTCTAGGACTGGCCAATCAATTTCGAACACAGAGGAAATGGACCTGCTGGGTCAGGTGACCAAGCCACCTACCTGCAGGCAGCAACAACAGTAGCCACAAGGGGTGTGCTGAGAGGACTGGGCTCTTTCCCACCTTCAGCTGCCAACCTTAAATGATGCCAGTGTCAACGATGCCATGCATGAGTCAGTCATTCTGAAACTGCCCAGCCAGAGAAACCCACTGAGGTGCTGTCCATACCAGGTGGACAAACTTTAAGGTCACGAATAGAATACAGTCACTTTCTTACTGAAAACACATTCTACATCTTGACTATTGGTTTTAAAACATACCAATTATTTAGAAATAGCTCTTCGGGGGAAACTATATTAAATATACATATCCGTTGTGTGAGACACTGCTTTTGAAGATCTGTTCAAATGGGTGGGGGGATATGAGGAAATACAGCACCACACAGAGAGAGAGAGCAAGAGGATATGTGTAAAGGCCCGGCCCCCATTTCTCCCCTGGGTAGTAACCACCACAAAACTACTGAGCACACAGCTTCATTTCGTCCTCCCAACCAGCCCAAGCATAACTCCAGGGTGGAAAGGAAACTCAAAGACCATTCTAGACCAGCGATCTCAACAGGCAGGACCCAGAATCACCTGGAGGTTTGCTAAAACACAAATTACTGCCTCACACCCAGATTTGGTTCAGGAGGTGTGGGGTAGGGCAATGTGCTTTGCTAACAAGCGTCCAGGTGGCGCAGGTGCACATAGGGAAGACACTCAAGACTCCAGAGTGAGCCTTTTCCCCAAATTCCTAGGCTTGCAGTGGCCACACCTGGGGCCAATTAAGTAGGCCTCCCTACTCAGTGCACACAGAGCTCATTATCGCACACTGCAAACACCAAGTGTGGACACTATCAAGATTTGACCCAGTGTAAAGAACATTTTGATGCAGATGAAATCAGATGCAATGTCATGGGAATGTCTTGGCTACAAAGTTGAGCTGAGTGGGTTTTGTGATGTGACATGGACACTTAAATTGTCTCGAGTGAGACCTCCAAGAGTGTGAAGTAACTGAACTGCCAATCAACATCAAGCTACAACCTCCCACTTACTTGAACTCGACTCTTGAATATATCAGGGCAGCAAACAGCTACTCAAAGGATGTCTAGGGGGGAAGCCGGGATGGCTCAGTGGGTTGAGCGCTCACTTTGCAGCGCTGGGGACCGAGGATCGAGTCCCGGCCCCGGCCCGTGCAGAACCATGTGCTGAACTGGGAGCTCCCCCAGTTCAGTTCTCTCTCTGTCTCTGTATCTCTCTCTCTGTCAAAATAAATAAATAAATATTAAAAAAAAAAAATTAAAAAAAAGGATGTCTAGGAACCCATAGTCAACCAAGGGAAGAGTGCAGCAAATTGACATCACATCACCTTTGAGTTGTCATTACTGCAGACTATTCTGGTGTTGTCTTAGTCTCCTAATCCCTTCTCATGGTTCTTGAAAGAAAAAAAAAAAAATTTAATATCAAAACTGCCTCTCAAACTGCAAAAAGCTGAGAACCACAGATTGAACTCTTGAAAATCTGTAAGAGGCCAGAACCCAGGTTAAAAACAAACACCCGGGAAGCCGGGATGGCTCAGTGGATTAAGCGCTCACTTTGCAGCCCCGGGGACTGAGGATCGAATCCTGGCCCCGGCCTGTGTGGACCCATATGCTGAACTGGGGAATGCCCCCAGTTCAGTTCTTGCCAGGGTGAGACCCCGGCCCAGTTCCTGCCCTGCGCAGCCTCAAGCCCACCTGTGGAATGAAACTATGTGGAAAAACCAATGATGTGCAACTATGGAGACTGTTCTGGGCCCTCCCCCTTCTCTCTGTCTCTGTATCTCTCTCTGCCAAAAACAATAAAAATTAAAAAAATAAAAATTAAAAAAAAAACAAAAACAAAAAAAACACCCTCCAGCAGGGGGTGCCACATGCTACCAAACGCACAGAACAGCAACCAAGCCAGGAAGAGGGAGGAGCTGACAGGTAGACAGCTATAATAAAAATTTAACTCAAAGCAGGAGGGAAGGGATGCAGCAGAAGCCTGCCCTGGAAAACAGAATAAGACAATTACTCAGTTCACATTTCCTGGGTGCCTTTAGGGAGATGCAAAAGTATGCAAGATCCACTCCCCACCCTCTGGGAGCTCACAGCCCAAAGGAGACAGGTCTGGATGTCCAAAATGCATTCCACTGATGGAAAAAGTTCTGGAACTAGACAGTGGTGATGGTCACTCTTGGTGAATACATTTGACACCACTGAATTGTACACTTTACAATGGTAAAATTTATGTGTATCTTACCATTTTTAACAAAAAAGGAAAAAGTGCACCCCACATTCTGATAGGATCAGCACTGGGCTTCAGAAAGGTAATTGCAGGAAAGTAGAATGGGTTAAAGCCACGGGACTCAAATTTTGCTACACATCAGAATGACCTGGGGAGCTTAAATAAAACCAGATTCCCAGGTCATACCACATACCAATTAAGCCAGAACAGCTGAAAGGAGAACCCAGACATCCACGTTTTTTCAGTCTTCAGGGCATTCCAGTGTCAGCCATGTTTGAGAAACAGCAGAAGAGCAGGAGGGGGGGTTAGGAGCTGCCTGAGGTAGGCAGCTAGACTGGTCACTAAAACTTACAACCCCTCTCCACCTGAGCAGCACTGGGCTTTCAAACTTGATCAGCAATCTCTTTTAAGCCCACAGGAAGTATTCTTACAAGAGCCATTTTGCAGAAGAAATCATGCGACTGGCCCAGGATCAAGCCCCTAAAGAATCTATGCAGCTGGGTCTCAAACCAAAGTCCAGGACCCAACCCGGTCCCTCTGCACAGATCAGATTATGATAAGAAAAGTCAAGTCAGGCCACACACTATTTTTTTTTTTTTTTTTCCATCGGCCTTTGAGCCACGTCTTGCTCAGGTCTGCTTCCATCCCTTGAAAGTATACTTTTCCTTCCTCTATCCATAAACTTTTCTTTCACTTCTGTGAAAAAAAAAAAATTAAAGAAAAAAGCAAAGCCACCACTGGAATGAAGACATATGTTCCAATACAGCACAGATACACAGGCCAAGCAAAGACCAACGTTCAACCTTTCCAAAGAAACTAATGAAAAAATTAAGAAGCTGCAAGAAATTTACTTAAAACCATGCCGATAAAAGAAAAATTGGAAAGTGCCTAACAACCCATCGAAAGTGAATGGTTAAATAAAATGTTATTTAAAAAAATGTTTTATACCATGGAAGGATGTTCACGGTATGTTAAGTGAAAAAAAGTTTTATGCATAGTGCGATTCCATTTTTATAAAGAAAAATGTGGAGAAAACAGAAAAAAACAGAGATGGGACAAATACAAACCAAATGGCTGGGGAATGAGATTGTGGGCTGATTTTAATTTTTAATTTTTTTTTAATTTTTTTTTTTGCTTATCCAGAATTTTTCTAAACTTTGGACATAGATAAAAATTTAAAAAGAGAAAAAAATAATAATTTGGGAAAAGCAATTTATCCCTTTCTTCTGACCCTTACAACATTCTTACAACTTAAGAAATCTCCTTCAATAAGACAGGAGGCTGGGGAAGCCAGGATGGCTCAGTGGGTAAAGCGCTCACTTTGCAGCGCCAGGGACCGGGGATCGAATCCCGGCCCCGGCCCGTGCGGAACCATATGCTGAACTGGGGAGTTCCCCCAGTTCAGTTCTCTCTCTGTCTCTGTATCTCTCTCTCTCTCTCTGTCAAAAAAAAAACAATAAAAATAAATAAATAAATAAGACAGGAGGCTGATTCAAGTGAACTACCCTCATAGCTGAAAGGAAGTCTTTACACCTCAAGTATTAGAATCAGTTTTTAGAATCTCACAGGTTAAAACTATAAGAAAATGAACAAGCCTCAATCCCATTCTGTTAAAAAAAAAAAAAGTTAGACTGAATTAGTGGTTCCCAACCTGGAGTCTTCTAAAACCTGAATCTTCGGCAAGCAAGAGCTATTTCAAGTTTCTTTTTTTAAAGGCCAGTGAATGTGAATTATACGTTCACCTGTCATAAGGATGTCCACTGCCTTTGCTTTGGACTAGACCAGTTCCTATGCAGCGTGACATGGGAGTACAGATCAAATCCTGCCTTGAGACCTGCAGACTGTTGGCCTAAGGCAAGAAACCTGTCCTCAAAAGTCTTCATGAAGATCTCTTTGGTGTTGCTGAGGACCTGGGATCTGCAGGTTTGACACCTGTGTGGCCAGCTAAGCCTGTTTTCTCTTCAGGGACCCGTGCAGCACCCTGCAATGCTCATTTTCAGCGACCCAAAGCCAACATCCTTACAATGACCAGCCAGGCTCTACTTGACCTGCGTCTGCTGACCCTCTGATCTGACCTGGGACCACTCTCCCCTTCCCTTATTCCTCTCCAGCCCCACCTGTCTCCTCAAACACACCAGATTTGCTCCAACCCCACAGCCTTTGCACGTGCCACCTGCTCTGCTTGGACTCTTCTACCCCAGGTAACCTCTCCAAATCTTTGTTGAAATGCCACTCTCACTCTCCAACCCATCCTTCTAATCTCTCACCCTTCTTTTTCTTGTCCATGGCACCATTCACCTGCTAACACACTACATCACTTACTTAATGCGGACGTTACTCTCTATTTCCTGCAAACTCTGCGCGATATAAGGTCCAGGAGGAGAACCATTCACGGATGAGTCTGCAACACCAGGGCAGCTCTTGGCACACTGACTCGTGTCCTGAGCCTACACTCAGATCCCTCAAGGAGAAGGCTTGGCACCCAGCAGCCCTGCCTCTCTCAAAGCACCTTTTCGTGTGCTTTTGATTCAACACTAGCACCGGCCTATCCAAACCTTAAGATGCAGCCTAGTCACTTTTTTTGGTGTTTGTTTCTTTTTCTCGTAGTTTAAAAAAAAAAAAAAAAAGATAGTCTGAAATACCTAAAAACTGCACTTCACACAACACCCTTCAAAACGTAAGGTCTTTGGAGATTTCTTTAAAAAGCAAGGAAAAAAAAACACACCTTTTTTGTTGTTCAAAGACTAAGGAAACTGGGACGAGAGTAACCCAAGGGTTAGTTCCTGTGGATTAAAATATAAAAAATAAAACGGACGCCAAAACCTGACCCGGTGGCCTCGAGTGGCCCCTCGCCCTGCCGTCCGCGTGCCCCCAGCCGGGCCCGCGCCCTCACCGTCTCCCCGAGGATGCCCTGGACGCCCCTCCACTGCGAAGGCACGGACACCACGCCCAGGGTCTCGTCCTGCAGCGGCCCGGGCCGCCCGGGCCCCTCGGCGCTCGCAGCCCCGCCTGTCGCCAGCGCCACAGCACCCGCGCTTCCCGCCAGGCAGAGCCGCTCGGGCAGCGCGCGGGTTGCCATGGCGACGGCCCCGCCCTCTCACCCCGGCGCACGCCAACGTGACCTTCGCCCTCGCGCCTCCGGAGCGGAAGACTGGTGACAGGAGGCTATTGGCGCCATTTTTTAATTGGTCGGAGCGTGTCCTTCAAAACACGGGAAGTGGAAATAAATTATTCTTTTCAGCCAGACCTACAAGCATGACCAGTTTTGGATACACCAGCCCCAAAGGGGGCACGCCTGGGACATGAGCTGCTACTCGGCGCAGAGGGACGTGCCGAAGTGGGCACCGGCGCCAGGCTCAAAGATGGCGCCGAGGGGCCACGCGCAGAGGGACGTGCCGAAGTGGGCACCGGCGCCAGGCTCAAAGATGGCGCCGAGGGGCCACTCGCAGAGGGACGTGCCGAAGTGGGCACCGGCGCCAGGCTCAAAGATGGCGCCGAGGGGCCACTCGCAGAGGGACAGGCGGCTGAGACCGCGGCCCGTGGCCCGATGTAGCACCTGCAGGCACGGGACCCGCTGGGCAACCAGGTCCTTCCTGCAGACCCGAGAACCCGACAGCTCAAGGCTGAGTCCTCATAGGACCCTGTTTCAGCCCAGGCCTTGAGGACCAATTAGATAAACAATGGTGCTATAAATTAAATGCTATAGAAATTTCGCCCTAGAAAGTAGAACCAGACAAAATTTTCCCTGTGAGGCCCTCTTCAGGCTACAGGAACTTGCAAACATCAATAAGGATTCCAAAAATCACACTCAAAAAGCTCATGGTTGTGGGCATTGGGAGGCCTGGATGTGAAACCTAAATGGTAGTATGTCCTCTTAGGCTTGGTACCTCTCTGGGCCTTGGGGTTCCTAACTGTAAAATGAGGCTAGTAGTAAAACCGGACGTGACCTGACCAGGAAAGAAAATATTTCGGGAAGAGAAGAGTGTGTGTCCAAGGTCTTAAATGCCAAAACAAGTCAACAGAGATAAGGCCAGGAAATAGATCAGTTACTGAAAATGGCATTTTAGATGATACCTGGTGGCTTTGGCAAGAACCATTTCAGCAGAGTAGTAGGGACAAAAGCCAGCCTTCATAGGGTTCAGGAATAAAAGGAGGTAGCAGAGAAAGTAACGAACATTATTGGGAAGATAAACACAGGAAGTAGGTGTGATTGTAAATTGATGAAACTTAATTGGAGGGTGATTTGACCTTAAAGTATACCTACCTCCTCTTTAATCTAGAAATCCTATTTCTTGGAATTTTTCTTGAGTCAATGATTACAGATTCACACAGGTGTTGAGCCCCAAGCCTATTCAGCAACACATCATTTATAATAGTGTATCTATGATTACAGTGACTATTCCTGCAGTCATCCTAAATCTCCAAGCAAAATTGTGATACATATCAGGTGTTCACTCAATATCAATACAGTATTTGAAAAAGAATGAACAGTAGGCCTTTGGTTGAGTATTTTTGACACATGGTATAGAATCTCAGGTGGCCATTAACACTTGTTAGATACGTTTAAATGTGGTGAAATGTTGGCAGAATCTTAAAGTTTTTCTAAAATGCAATTTACATACTGTATATCCTGTTTTTATAACGATGTGTGCTTCTAACAAAACCTAGAAGTATAGATCCAAAATATTGAGAGTGGTTGCCTCTGGGTGATTTAAGTTTTATTTTTCTATATGTTCAATTTTTACATGACTTCTATGTGAAAAGAAAAGTGCAAATGAATGAATGAATGAATGAATGAATGCTTAGCTGTGCTGGAGGGAGTATTAGACCTTGGGCGGACAAGACGACTAGGGAAACACTTCCTGGGTGAGAAAGTCTTGGGCCTGCACATGTGCTAGAGAGGCAGAAGCTGAACGGAGAAGTCGGGCTCACCAAAGGAGGGGGAAGAGGAGGAGGAGAAGGTGAAAGAGGGCATCAAGGGGCCCTGTGGCATTTCTCCAGCCCTCCCTGGCCCCTTCCAGGTTACCCTCCCACTAGGCAATTCACACTCCTCCACCTGGCTTCTGGCCAGCTTGACTCCATCCTTGACCTTGGAAGCTCCTCCCCTTTTCCCTGATTTTCAGGCCTCCTTGGAAGTGTTTCTTCTTCTAGGGACCAGTTCCCAAGCCCCTGTCACTGGCTCTCAGAGAACTGAGTTTCTCTCCCTGGAGCATGCTCAAAACTGTAATTGAGTAACAAGGTAGTAATGCCTGTCTTTGCCCCAGTAGGTCAGCTCCACCAACATGGGGACCACAGCTGTCCCCAGAGTCCAGCACTGTGCCTGGTACACAGTAAAGATTAATTGAATGAAATTTAGCCATCAGTAAGTTCAGTTTCCTGCCTTACCGACAGAGTGAAACACCCTTTTCAAACTCAACTGGGGGGAAATCAGGATGGCTCAGTGGGTTAAGTGCTCACCTTGCAGCGCTGGGGACCGAGGATCGAATCCTGGCCCCGGCCCTTGTGGACCCATGTGCTGAGCTGGGGAGTGCCCCCAGTTCAGTTCAGTTCACTCTCTCTCTCGCTCGCTCTCTCTCTCTGTCAAAAAACAATAAAAAAAAATTTTTTTTTTAATTCAAACTGGGGGGAAATTGGGATGGCTCAGTGGGTAAAGTGCTCACTTTGCAGCCCGGGGGACCAAGGGTTGAATCCTGGCCCCGGCCCGTGCGGACCCATATGCTGAACTGGGGAATGCCCCCAGTTCAGTTCTCACTGGGGTGAGACCCCTGCCCAGTTCCTGCCCTGTGCAGCCCCGCACCCACCTGTGGAATGAAACTATGTGGAAAAACTGATGATGTGCAACTATGGAGACTGTTCTGGGCCCTCCCCCTTCTCTCTGTCTCTGTCTTTGTATCTCTCTCTCTCTGTCAAAAACAATAAAAAAATAAATCTTTAAAAAAAACATGTGGGATGTGGTCCCACATCCACTCATGTGGAGTGAAACCATGTCACAACTAATAATGTAACAACTATGTAGCACATACAATGATACACTTGATAGTAACAACAAATGACTGTTACTGATTTATGCATTTACTATACTGTACTTTTAATCATTATTTTAGGGTATATTCTTTCTGCTTATTAAAAAAAAAGGGTTGCGGGGAAAGCCGGGACGGCTCAGTGGGTTGAGCGCTCGCTTTGAGGCCATGAGGACCGAGGATCGAATCCC
>PVKE010038172.1:0-15566 GCA_004027555.1 Craseonycteris thonglongyai
TTAAGTGGATAATTCGTATCAAAAGTGGTATGACTTGTCTGAAAGTGACGTTCAACATTCTGTTTTTTCGGCACTGCAATACTACTGCCACACAACAGGCAAACGCATTTACCTTTTAAATTAATGAAACAATATGATTCCTCCCAGTCTGTGTTAAAATTATAGGTTTGTTTTCTCTTATTTGGTCCACTCATTTTAGGACTAAAAAAATAAAAATAAAAATAGTTATAGAATTACAATATCATATCAAATTGCCACCATAATAATAGATCACCTACCTCGCTTTTAGTTCATTTGAAATTGAATCTAGCAAAACACTGTGATCCTAGCTAACTGTCACGACCCGATCAGTCCAGCAACCGCAATCCAAATGGCAACTTCGCGGCTCCCGGTTGGGTGGAGGAGAGTTTAAAGAGCGCAGCGGCTAAACAAGACCCGACATGTACAAAGGCGAAAGCTAGGAAACAACTTATACATACGATATCACAAACATACCAATGAATATAATAAACCTGTTTAGATACTCAAACAATATTTTAAAATTCTAACAAATGTATCAAAATAAATTATAGTTTTACTTAGTGTTTATGGAAAACTTCTGATGCAGTCAAATAATGGCGGGTGCACAGAAATGGGGCCGCGGGCACCATGGCGCTTGTGGGCACAGGGTTGGGAATCCCTGCTTTATTGTATTGCCATTTTGAATGTTAGCATTGTTTTCTATTTGTTTTCTCTTACAGCTGTATGCACTATTTTTATATAATTTTTATTACATATGTGGCTATATTATTTTATATATTTAATCCTAGCCACCTTCTTTATAATGTAAACATAACTTTAAATTAATTATCTTGTGCCTTCACTGCAGGGAATACTGTAATTTGCAAAAAATAAGTTTTTACCTCCTCTTTTCTAATATTTAACATTTTCTTTTCTTTCCTGCATTTGCAAAAATGTCAATTAAAATGTTTAACACTGTGGGTGAGAACACACATTCTGATTGCATTCTTGTCTTTGTTGTATTTACTGATGCATCTATTTACTCAAAAATATTTTCAGTGCATATTATGTACTTATAAATAAATATTTAATTTTACTATTAAATAAGATATCAATCATTGGTGAGTATTTTGGTTTCTGTTTTTTTAAAATACTTTTTGTGTATTTAAAACATATTAAAAAATAGTTAATACAATATTTTATCATTGGCATATAAGCAAGAGTTTACTCTAAGTATAATGGACACATTTTCAAAGCCATTTTTAGGGGAAGCTGGGATGGCTCAGTGGGTTAAGCGCTCACCTTGCAGTGCCGGGGACCAAGGATCGAATCCCGGCCTGTGCAGAACCATGTGCAGAACCATGTGCAGAACCATGTGCAGAACCATGTGCTGTACTGGGAGCTCCTCCGTTTAGTTCTGTATCTCTCTCTCTCTGTCAAAAAAACAATTTAAATAAATATTTTTTTAAAAAAGCTTTTTAATTATTGGCAAATAATACCAAATTTTGGAAGATTCATCATTGTTTAACATTCCCTTTTTAGTCAACATTTTTTATATCTTTAAAATGTTTGGATGAAGAGCCTTGTACAAATATTTGGTAAGTGCATCTGGTTATCACCTTATGGTAAATTCATAGAAACAAAATTGCTGGGATACAAAGTGGGTATATTTTAATTGTCAATACATGGAGCCAAATTGGCCCTCTAGAAATGTTGTATCAATGGTATATCCTGGTGTGAAGGAGTTGGATAAATTTGATTTATATTTGATATCTTTTTATATAACATTTCACTTTAATTAATTTATAGTGTATATAATCTTAACTGGCAAAAATATTATTAATATTCTAGATTCTGTGCCCTTGAAGAAAAATGAGCTTTACAATTTAAAACAAAATGGACAGAACTAAATTCTTCCTCAATAAACTTATAAACTACCTCAAACTAAAGTTTGGGGTCTATGCCTGAAGACTCAAACAGCCTGAAAATACAAAGGGTTCATACTAACCTAAAGCCATATTAACCTTTTACGTATTTGAGGAGCTTATTCCCTACTTGATTAGATACAATTTCTTTCATATAGGAACATAGTTTGAAAAAGAATGATTTTAATATTTCATTTACTAAAATTATAATTGCATAAGCTATATAGGTATAACTCAAACCATAATAAATTTGGATATGGTTAAAATACTGTCATTTCTTTTTCTAAAAGTATGTGAATTCATACAAATGTGAAGGCATGTCACTCTTAGCCTTCATTTTGTTGCAGAAAACCGTGTCTGAGGAAATTCAAGCAGCACACAGAGTTCACGGAGAACACAGCTTTATTATGCCAGGGCAGTGGGTGGGGGGCGGTGGAAGGCAGTGGGATAATTCCCAGAGACTGAGCCCCGTGTGGCTGGAGAGCTTTACTTTTATAGGGCTTAGTTTCCCAGAACGGGGTGATCGCATGGGGAGGGTACCGTGAAGCTCAGGGATTGGTTAGTTCGTGTGTGGGGTGATGATGGTGTCAGCCCAGAAGTCCCGACGCTCAGGAGTGGCCATCGTGGGCGGTACCTCTGGTGGGGGGAGACACCATCTTAGCTCAATTGGGGAAATTTTCCTTACCAATTTCCCCTTTGAGTGGTTTGGTTAGAAAAGGAAGGCAAGCTGAACTTTAATTATTTCCAAGTTTCTCGTTGTAAAATTTAATATATTTATAGACTAGTATGATTGTATACCACTTTTAAATTAAAAAGTGAAATCTTTCTATTTCTGAATAAATCATGGTCAAAATATGACAAGAAAATATGAGGCTCTCATAAATAAAACTGTGATAAATCATGTTTTGACAATGAACAAGACAAACGGTGTCAACCTCTCCTTTTACTAGTAAAGTACAGTATTTATTTCATGAGAAAAGTAATTACCTCGGTGACATTAAATGCCCTTTTTTTATATCATTTGAAGTCTTTCTGTGGGTCTTTCCCAGCTGTGTGTTCTATTTGCAGCTTTTTATCCATTCAAGCACTGAAATGGAACTTACTTCAGATGGCATATAATGAATATTCTGCTTATACTGTTTTTGAGAATTTTGGCCTATACAAATGTAAAGACATAGCTGTAGTGGTGGTAATGAATTTCCCTTTAAACTTACTCTTAGAGTAGCTTTCAGTTAACTTTTATTTTTTTCTTCTATTGGATTCATTTTTGTTCTATTCGCTCTGCAAGACAAGAATATTACCTGCCCTGCATATATTTGTAACAATTTCTCTAAAATTAGTTATTTAAAGAATTTTTTCAGTTACAAAATTTGTTCTTTTAAAAGAAATTCCTGGAGTTATCATTAAAACTTGTGAACTGATTAATATTATGAAATAAAAACTAAATTAAAACCACTGTCTCTACATAAATAGCCAGATGATTTTTCAGCCCTTCAGCTTACTGATTTCAAAGGTAGAGAGATTTTTGTTTGTTGAGCTCTATGAACATTTCTGACATGAACCAACTTTGCTGCATCCTTGTCTGTCCAGTTTTCATGGTACTTCAATAGTGTTCTTCAAACTAGTGCTCAGGCTTGGTACCACACCAGGGCCAGAGTGGACTCTTCCACACCACGTGGGCTTTGCTGATGCTTTGCCATTGAGTGGCTTGCATTGGCCTTGCCTGATCCTACTATCCAGATTTTTTACTAGCTTTTAGTTTATGTAGTATGAAAACTGACATTGAAAAAAAAAACAAAAAAACATAAAATGAATATTGTGTATAACTACAAGGAAATTGTTGGCAAATTGTTGTATAAATGTTATCAGTTCAGAAGAGTATAAGAAACCTGTAATTCTCTGAAATTTTATAGCTCATGTATGAAAGAAATTTGACAGCTTTTTAAAATTTGGAAACCATCCTAAAATTACCTTGACATTGTCAATAATGAGTTAAAACTCTGAGATACATTGTCTTAAGTTACTATTAATACTTTATATTATTTTAACCTTGCCAGAGGGAAAACAATATTCTTTCTATAAAAAACAATATCACAAAATTGTTTCCATGAAAACATAATCAAAGATAATACAGCTAATGCTTGTAGAACAGAAAGGTGATATACAAATGTGTAAGATATTTAACTACAATAGATGTTAATTTATTTTTCTGGACTTGATGATTTTGTGGTGACTAAGATGACTTTAATGATCTCAACTTGAGTAAACTTTAGACAGATTTTTTCCTGTTTCCTTTTCTTAGATTATTCAGAAAAGGGATCTCCTACCTTTCTCGTCTTAGGGCATTAACTTTAGAGAACTTGCAATTAATTGTAAATTCTTTCTCTGCCTCTCTGAATGTAACTTCTGTATATCCAGAATGTCTTGCTCAAGAAGTGAAAGCCAGTCTTTTGAAATACAAAAATCAAGATATGGCTTCTGTCTTCTTGACTCTATGAGATAGTAAGTACCTAACTTCCATAAGCAGCAATTAGCAAACACATTGGCCTATCACATTAACCTACCTACCACTAAAGTCCTCCAGCATTTTTCACTAGTTCATCCCAGAGTTTAAATATCCTCCTGACTTTATTTATAGAAGTTGAGTTTAATGTCTTCCCTATCACAAGTCTTGAATTAAAGTATTTCTTGTTGTTTTTATCATTCCAGTGTAATTTTTCTTTAACAGTGGTATTTGTCAGTTTTTTAAAAACTGTATAATTTGTTTCAATTTTCTTTTTAAATAAATATTTACATTTATAGTTAATTTGTATTTGTAATTTTTCTTTCTTAAGAAGTCCTTTCCTGGTTATATAAGTTCCAGATTTCACAAAAGTGGATTCATTTATGTTCTCTTGCTTTTTGCTGCACTACCAAGATTCTAAAAATATACTGTTTATCCTCATCCCATGACTTTATTTAATGTGCACTCAGAGCCTGACAAACTTTTTTTTTTCCTTCCCAAACATGCACTCACTAGAATGCAACCAATATATCAAGAACTAAATTCATCAACCAAAGAAGGGGCCTAGGAGATACCTCCAGTTACAACTCTACCAGGTCTTGAGTCCAAGCTAAGATCTCTCTATACCCTCCTGCCTTCCTGGAGCCCCCAGGCCCTCCAGAGAACCCTCTTACCCTCACCCCACTCCAGAAAATGATGTCCGATTCCCAGGGAGCTTGTGTGCTTACCCACCTCCTCACTAGCCTTACCCACAGCTGGCGGCAGACACCGAAGTAAGCTGGTACCTCCTGCAAGACACTGAGGTACCCATTCACATGTCATCATGGGGGACAGACCAGGCAGGGGTGAGTTCATGGAGCCTGGGAAGGCCCTCATGAGGGCAAGAAGTTGAACCCTGTGGTTGCTGGTCTCTAGTTCCATAAACTCAGGGCTCGTCCCAGAGTGGAGGCCAGTGGGCAGCCTGGGTCATGTGCTGGTTAGGTGCCATGGAGCAGAGAGCAGGAGTGGGGCCCCAAGCTGGGGAGGACCTGAGCAACCATGCCAACCACAGGGCTTGTGCTCCGACTCCCAGCAAGACTGCCAAAGGATCTGTTCAGAACTTTCCCACCACTCACTTCTGGGGGTGTTGCAAGGGCATGGGGGTCCCAGGAAACCCAGTAGCCTGAGGCATGAGCTCCTGTTCCTCTGCTTCCCCTGGACCCTACTCAGGCAGGTGAAGCCTTGGTGTTCCCCAAGTGGGGCCACCCCAAAGAATTCTGGGTCTGTGTTCCATAAGCCATGCCACCTCTCCATCAGTTGACAAGAACAACCCAAGCCTCCCCCATTGTCCTTCCCTCTTCCTTGCCCTACATTAGAGGACATAGATATCTTCTGCCCCCAACTCAACTGTCTGTCCACCCCTCAGTCTGGGCACTGTGGCATTCATGAGTACTTGACCTGGGAGGCAGCTAATCTGAGCCTTAATAGAGAAACCCTACCTCGGGAAAACAATAAAATAAAAATAAAACTTTTCTTGATCCTTCAATTGGAGTTGGTTTTCCCTGTGTTTCCATGGTGCTATTTATGATTTTGTAATAGAATTTATTATAGTCTGCCAACTAATGGAGTAATTTTTATGTTTCCTCATTCTTTTATAAGAGAAACTGTAAATTTTCGAATTGTAGAGTGTCTATGTTATTAGAATTAGGTACACCCTCATTACCTAAAATAGACACAAGAGTGTATATTGAATTAAATTGCTACAAATGGTTTTGTTAAATTTAATTTGAAATTTGATTATTGTGAAATATTGAAAATCTCCCAGGATAATAAGTTACTTAGAGAGATATAGTAATAATTGAGAAAATAATATTCATAAAGTCCTGTCGTGTATCTCAGGGAGATAGCCTGCTTTGATGGGTCAAATTGAGTTCAAATTCTTCCTCTTCTTCTGAAGCTTTTTTTGACATTTTTTAGGTAGAGTTAATCTTATTTCTCTCTTGGAATGCTGAGTATTTCCCTAAGTATCTCATTTCTCCACTAAACTAGAATTCCTTGAGGTCTCTTTATAGCTCTTGCCTGGCATAGGGCTTTTCATATAGTGAGGTATTAGGTCAATACTTACTAAAAGAAGTAAAGTATGAAGGGAAGAAAAAAGAAATGAAAGCGAGAAGGGAGGGAAGTGAAAAAGAAGGAGAGACACACACACACATTGCCCAATAGTAGACAGATTTGTCCCCAGTTTGTGTGATCTCAAAGTCATGGTTTCTTTTCAGATTGCAGCGTCTCACATCACAGGACCAAGAGCCAGCTGCAGAGAATACCCACTTCTGTTAAAAATTAAGATTAGACAATTGAATGCAAGCACTCATAAAGACTGTACATCACTTTCATTTTCCATGTAAATTACAAAGCAATCAACAGAAGTGGGTTTAAGAAAATATGTATAAAGAAGCTACTTTAAAACATCCAAAGTAGCTGCTTTTCTCACTCTCCTGGGTACATATAATGTACTCAGAGTGTTCCATCTTAAAATACAGAATAGTTGTCTATAGCCAGTAATACACCCTATGCAAACATGATGGCTACTCACAGGTGCATATGCAAATCTCTCCTTTCTTGTTATGTACATATGCATCTTTAATTACATAATTTAATATAAATTTTCATTAAAATGATTAAATACTTAGTGGTTACCTGAAGGTAAGGGGACAGGGGTTGGAAGAGGAAGAAAGGGGAATCAAATATATGGTGATGGAAAGAAAACTGACTCTGGGTGATGGGCATATAATGTAACATATAGATGAAGTATTATAGAACTGTATTCCCAGAACCTATGTAATTTTACTAACCAATGTCACCCCCATAAATTTAACAATAAAAAGATTAAATACTTCTATTATGAAGTTTATAACATACAAATGAGCAAAAATAAAACTACCCAACAAAGCTCAACCCAGTGACTAGACTAAAGTGCTGGTAATAGAGAGAAAAATGGGTTCAATTGTGGTATATTTAAATGGGTATTTTTCATACACTGATAGCACATTATGATGAACTAGAAATGAAACATATGACAAGAATCAACACAGCTCTTATGTTTTGCTATGAACAGCTGAGTTTGTGCTGGCTGACTTTTTAGGAGGTGAACACATTTGGGTACATATTAAGAATGCTGTGTTTTGAGGGAGAATATCTTGCATTTGAAATGCCTATCATATCCTCAAGTCAAGATGTCAAATATGTAGTTGGGTATGTGAATTGATAAGCAAAGGTAAAAGAATCAGGGCTGGACATTTAAAGTTGATGGGAAGTTATTTAAAATAATATTTTGTTTGGAAGTTGCTTAAATATGAGAATTAGGTTCCTTAAAAAGGAAGAGTAAGCTATCAGCATTTTTCATTTTATAGCCCATATTGTTTGTCTGACAATCACTGTTGTTTTATTGTACTAGAATGTTTTTAATGGTTATTTTTTGAATGCTAATGCCCTCTTTCTGAAAGATTCTCCTTATTTATTGAAAGACAAAGTCTGTATATACTCAAGATACTCACATGCAGTTGATTTTCCAACAGAGTTATTTTTCTTCTTTGTTTCTGAAAGCACAGTTTATGTTCGTGGAATAACTAGCTTTTAATGGGTTGTGCACTGTTTCATATGAAAAAACAGGTATCACATTAAATTGTACTGAGCCACTGAGCTGTGTGATATTACATAGTTCTGTTAACCTAATGTGTGAGGAATTATTTTCACTTATTATGGGCCAGATACTCAGCAAGATGCCTTGGGGTATGAAAAAATAACTATTCTTAAATTATATCAGATAAATTGTACCACTAGTTTACTAGAGTAAGAGATTGATACACATATTTTTTTTTCCAGAGATAAATTCTGTAAGAGTACAGTTAAATTTTATAAGCTGTCTGAAGAGGAAGGGTAAATCTGAATAAACTATCTACTGAGAGTAATAGTGCAGTTAGTTGGCTAGGGAAGGGCCTCAGATCCACACCCTAATATTCAAATACTGATCGCTCAGCGTATGGTAGACTAAGCCTCATTAAACTATCAGGATTTCTCATATTTCAGAGTGACCATTATTGCAGATTGCTGACACATTTGAGCAAAAAGTGTTTTCCCTTTTTTGATTTTATGACTATTTCTAATCTTAGATTATTTGATGATGTCATAGTCCAGTGTCTGTGAAATTTGAATTGATTACAGAGGAAAAAGTAATCCATGGTGAGAGCATTCATAGCAAACTAAAGGAATAGACTGCTGATTACACAGAAGAAAATTCTATTTACATGCAAATATCTTTGCAATCAGCAGTGATAGGAAAGAAAATGTATAGGAATCTAAAGCATTCTGTTTTTCAAGTGTTCTAACTTTTGCTAAGCCCCTACCTCAGAAAACGTTTGTTCATATCAATAACAAAGCCTACTTATATAACAAAATTTTAGGCATATTTTACTTGAACACAACATAGTAAGAGTTTATCTCTTCTTATTTATTTCACATTTTAGTTCTTTCATTAGCTGAAATTATTCTCTGGTCAATATTTTAGTCTTAATACACTAGTTTTCTGGAAATGATAGCTTAAAACTTAACTTTTTATTTTAAGACTTATGGTATTGTATTATTTTGAGAGAGAGAGAGAGCCCAGAACAATGTCCATAGTTGTACATCATTACTTGTGACATAGTTTCATTCCACCTAGGTGGATGTGGGGCCGTGCAGAGTGGGAACCAAACTGGAGGTGGGTGAGAACCAAACTGGGGACCTCCCACATGGGAGGCAAGAACTTTACAACCATCTGGTGGTTATCAGTGGCACCACAGTTCAGCATATGTGTTTGCATGCACCAGGTCAGGACTCGAACCCCAGACCTCATGGTTGTAAGGCAAGCATTCAACCTGCTGAGCTATCCCAGCATCCCCACTTTTGTTTTTTTTTTTTTGATGGATAATGAAGACAATATAGGTTATTCTCAGATTTACTTAAAATAAGGTACATTTTAGTACCTATCTGAGCACTTTGTATGTCATGTAAATATTCAAAGTTGGTCACTTTTTTTATGCCATTTCAACTATTTTTTTTCTTTGATAAGAATGATATAAAGTTATAGATCATATGGCTCTAAGAAGTTTCTAGAGAAGATATTTTTAATTATGTTTTTATTTTTTATTAAATGTATTGGAGTGATACTTGTTAGCAAAATTATATAATTTTCAAATGTGCTGTTCTATAATATAGGAAATTTTTTTCATGCATATTATTTTGAGACAATAAAATGCAGTGAATGGGGAGTAAACTACAAAGTTAGTGTAATTCTAGGGTTGTGTACCTAGAGGTTTATAAACATTTACAGGCAAAGGATTTTTCACTAGTAATAGTTTCCTAGGAAAAAATGTCAATTGATCTTATTTCAGATTTAAAGACATAACCTGGAGGAAAAAAAATATATCCAGCTTCAACTTTACATTTAGGAAATTCATAAAGATTGATTCTTTTTGGCAAAATACATTACATATGGTTATTATTCTAAATTGATTTACTAAGATAATGCAAGGTAAATAATTTACTGGTTAAGCAACAACATGCTAAAGTACATTAGAAATGCTAAGTTTTCAATTAAAATGATTGCTACAGTGTAATACTTAGAGGTAGGACAGAAGTTCTCAAAGAGTGGGTCATGGATGCATTCTGGGAGTTTGTTTGGAGAAATATATTTTCAAAATAATACTAGGTTCAACAAATGTTGCTGAGACAATTGGATAACATGCAAATTATAAACTAGGACAACTCCCTCACACCATACATAATGACTAACTCTACATGGATCAGAGACCTAAATGTAAGAGCTAAAATTGTAACACTCTTTTAAAAAATAGTGGAGAAATATAAATGCATTTAGATTAGATTAGGCAATGATTTATTATATATGACACCAAAAGTATAAACAATAAAAGAAAAGATTCTGAGTAGAACTTAAACAAACTTCATAAAATTTGGTGCTTTGAAAGACACCATTTGTAAAAATGAAAAGACAATCCAGAGACAAAGAGGGATATATTTGCAAGTCACATATCTGATAAGAGACAATATATATTAGATTTCACTAAAGAAACAGAACAGGATGAGTGTATATATGTGTCTAAATATATATAGAAATATAGATGATGATATATAGATAGATACATGATAAAATAGATGATAGATAGATACTTATTTTAAGAATTGGATCACATGATGGTGGTAGCTTAGTAAATTCAAAATTTGCAGGATAGGCTTGCATTCTGGAGACCCATAGAAGAGTTGTGGTTCTTCCAAAAGGCAGTCTGTGAACAGAATACTTCCTGTCAGGAAAGGTCAGTCTTTACATTTTGTGGTCATCATTTGACTGGATGAAGTACATTTATATTATGAAAAGTAATCTGCTTTACTCAAAGTGAACCAATTTAAATGTTAATTTTGTCCAAAAAGCATGTTCACAGGAATACCGAGAATAATGTTTGATAAAATCAGAGAAGGTGGCTCATTCTAGTTGAGACATAAAATTAACAATCACAATGATTTATATCCAAAATACCCAATGAACTCTTACAACTCAACAATAAAAAGACAAATTAATCAACTAAAAGATAGAACAAAGAGCTTAAAGATGCATTTTTCTTAAGAAGATACATGAATGGATAATAAATACATTAAAAGAGGATCAACATCATTAGTCTACAGAAGTATAAATCAAAATTATGCGCTATATCATACACACTGGACTGGCTAAAATTTAAAAAAAAAGACAATAACAAGTGTTGGTGAGAGTGTGAATAAATCGTAACCTTTGTACGTTAGGAGTAGGAATGTAAAATAGTGCTGCTACTGTAGAAAAACAGTTTTGCACTTCTTCAAATAGTATACATAGAGTTACCAATGACCCAGCAATACCATTCCTATGTATCTAAGGGAGATTAAAAAAATATGTCTAAACAAAATTTTTGTACCCTAATGTTCACAGCACACTTATTTATAATAGCCAAAAAAAGTAGGAAATCAACCCTAATACTGTTCAACCAGTACACAGATAAACGTAATGCAATATGTCCACACAATGGGATATTCTTTGTCAATAAAAAGAAATAAAGTACTGGCATATGTTGCACATGGATGAACCTCTAATATAGTATAAGTGAGAGAAGTAGCCTCCAAAAGCCACATGCCTTTATGATAATATTTATACAACATATCCAGATTACGCACTTCTATAGGGATAGAAAGAAAATGAATGACTGTAAGGTACTGTGGGGAAGAAAATGGAGAGAAACTGGTAATGGGTTTAGGGTTTCTTTTTATTTTGATAAAAATGCCCTGAAGTTACATTGTATTGATTATTGCATAGTTTGGTAAATATACCACAAAATATTGAACCATACACTTCAAACAGGTAAACTCTGTTGTATGTAAATTTTATATCAATAAAGCTGGTCAAATAAAGATTTATTTTATTATTTTTGACAGACAGAAACAGACAGAGGCAGAGAAAAGGGAGAGGGACTAGAGCAGTCTCCATATGTCATCAATTTTTGACATGGTTTTGTTCCACACAGGTGGATGGGGGCCTCCCCCATAGGAGGCATGCCCCCTCATGCTAGGGGCTGAACCTGGGGGTGAGAACCAAACTGGGGGCCTCCCACATGGGAAGCAAACTCCAGTTCAGCATATGGGTCTACACAGGCCATGGCCAAGATTTGATCCTTGGTCTCTGGGGCTGCACAGTGAGCACTTAACCTGTTGAGCCACCCCAGCATTCCCAAAGCTGATCATATAAAGACGTAATTTGCCTTTTTTACTCTAATTTTTAACAAGTATGCAGTAGGATTTTCCAGAAGCTACATAACATGTGGTAATGCCACAGATTAGTAAAGGAGCAGATATGATATATAAGAACCTTGATGACTTTTATTAATCCCTATATTACACAGATTTGCAAAATATAAAACAATAATTTTGAAATTACATTTAGTTTTTGTAAAAATGTGTTCTTTTTGCTAACATATCTGCTTTTTTATTAATACCCTTAAATTAATTACTAAGTAAGTGTGAGTAAGTGTTCTGAACTTTACCTGTCCATACACTAAATATCTAAAGAGCTAATCTATAAAAACAAAAGGTCTTCGAGGCCTTTGATTATTTTAAGACTATAAAGGAACTCTGAAAGAAAAACATTTGGAAACTGCTGATGTAAGGAAATGAGCAAATGGTTGAGATAGTGCAACAGCGTGTCATCTATTTTATATGTTGTGAGCAGGAGATGAATATAAATTGCATTGTAGAAAAAAGTTCTCTATTTTCTCATCTATTCTGATGCCTAAATTTTGTAATGAAAGTTTCTGACGATTATAGAAGGATGAAAATATTGAAAATGAAAATTATTTTTAGTTTAGTTCATGTTTTTTTATGTTGGCATAGTAAATTATCATAAAGGCAACTGAGCTCAGATTGTCATTTTCTAGACATCTTTGTTTCTGCAAGAAATCTCTTGAAATAATTATCTCTTGAAATAAAAATCTCTTGAAATAATAATCTCCATGAAATAATTAATGGAAATGAAGTGCTTTGAAAATAAAAATGATACAGTTGTCTTTTGTGATCAAAGGTAGCTGTGCTTATAAACATACCAAAGAATGTATTTCAAGGACAGTAATTTCAGCTAAGAGGAGAGATATTCTCTGAGAAATTCTGGGTTATAAGTTTAGTCAGAAAAACATTCAACTAAGAAATACTGAGGAATACATAACTTAGTAGAAATACAGACACGGGAGAGGAATGATACTTCATTGCATTCTTCTAGCATTTTCCCTGTTTTGTATTCCAGAATTCTAGTGACAAAATTTCAGATCATATCTTGACTCCACCACTTAAAAATTCTTATTTAGGGGAAGCCGGGATGGCTCAGTGGGTTGAGCGCTCACTTTGCAGCGCCGGGGACCGAGGATAGAATCCTGGCCCCGGCCCATGCGGACCCATATGCTGAACTGGGAATTCCCCCAGTTCAGCTCTCTCTCTGTCTCTGTAACTCTCTCTCTCTCTCTCTCTCTCTCTCTCTCTCTCTCTCTCTCTCTCTCTCTCTCGCTCTGTCAAAAATAAATAAATAAAAATATATTTAAAAATTCTTATTTAAACTCTGCTTCACCATTTTCCAACCTGATAATTGACTAAAATGATGCAAATCTCCTAAGGATGGTGTGAGAATTAAATAAAAACTGCAGTTCAATAAATATCACTTAACTTTTCCTATGGTCCACTTTCCATTATACAACCAGAGCAGTCAAGATACAAAGGATTAGCAACTTGCCTAGAATGATAAAAACGCCAATAGATGCCAGCACAGATACTAGTTCCAATCTTATTTCAAACTGCCCAATCTGCCTTACGATATAGTTGACCCTTGAGTAACAGTTTAAACTGTTCAAGTCCGCTTATATGCTGACTATTATCAATAAATAAAGTCAATCCTTGCTATCTGAGGGTTTCACTTTGAGGGAGGGCTTCAACCAATTGTGGATTAGACACTGCTTTTGCCTTCCCAGCTGCAGTTTCCCAACTGCGAATCTGAACACACGGATCTAGTTTGAATGTAGTTTTCAATCAGCAGGTGGTTGAATCCCAGGTTGTTTGACTCCCTGATAAAGGTTCATTGTAGAGTTGAAAGTTATGCATGGATTTTCGGATTTTTGCTGGTTCAGAACCCCTAACCCATATTTTGTTGGAAGAGTTCATAGAGAGGATGTGACCACCAGTTAAATCCTGAGCTGTACCGAAGGTCATCAAAGATTCTTAACCCCTTCTTTCCTCTGTTCGTGGAACCTGTGTTCTGCTTACTATTTCCATAGCAGAGGCTGTTTCAAGGAGGTAGCCCTGAGAGTGTAAGGTGCTGAGTTGTTGAGACCATCTGGACTCAATTTGTGGATGAACCCAGTTCAGGCCTCTATATAGACTTTTAAGCTTCTGGCAGGTGGCATCTCGAGGCTGGCCAAGGCAAGCCTGGTATGTAAAGTCAATTAGTTGCATTAATACTGTACAAGTGTTGTTATATTAAAAAATTAATCTCAATTCTCCTATGATATGGCTTTTTCCTTCCTTTCCTTTCTTCTTCCCTTTTTCCTTTTCTTTCCTTTCCTTTTTTCTTTCCTTTTTCCTTTCCTTTCCTTTCCTTTTTATTTTTTTCCTGCCTGCATTACCTAAAGGTAACACATGTCTGAAGTTTTATTGTGGCTGTCCTTTTGATTTCTCAAAGTGTAATGTGCAGAATACCAAGTTTTCTGAGACCCTTTCAAGAGAGTCATGAAGCCAAAACCATTCTCATGGTAATACTATGATGTTATTTACCTTTTTCTCTGGGTTGACCTTTGCACTGATGGTGCAAAAGCAATAGTGGATAAAAAATGTTGGCTCTTCACCAGGAATCAAGACAGTGGTACTAGTACTGGTAGTCCTATTTTTCATTAATATACATTCACATATTAAAAAAACCTGGTTTTATTTTTAAATGCTCCTGTCAAAACACTAAAAATACTAATTAAAAAAAATTAATTCCTTGCCTACACATTTAATAACCTGTGTACTAAAGTGAGAAATGTGTTAAGCCCCTCTGCTGCGCATCACCCTGCCAAGTTTGTCTTGATGAAAAACACTGTACAATTTTTAAGTTGTAAGTGGACTAGCTGTTTTATTCACGGAACACCATTTTAATAGAAAGACTAAAAGACAAACTGCAATTATTTCGATTAAGTATTAGGCAGACATTTTCTCTGAACTGAACAATAAGAGCCTGTCATTTCAAGAAACTAATAGCATCTGATAAGAAATGTCTCAATCTTTGGAATGACTGCATAAATTAGTATATTTGTATTTTCCAAATCAACAAAGTAGCAAGGTACAAACCTATACATAGGTATCAGACTCATTTCAAATACAAAATGTAATGAAACACACTATGAAAACTTTTTGATATGATTTCGCATTCCACATTGAATCAAACCTTTAAGAAGTTACTACTTGTGATTTGAAACTAACTTTACTGTAGAACAAAGGAAGAAAAGTATCTTTCTTTTTTAAGTTATATAGTTTTTATTTGTATTAAGAATAAAGTGAATAACCAA
>PVKE010038173.1:0-15562 GCA_004027555.1 Craseonycteris thonglongyai
CGCTTGTTAGAATATTCCTCAAACAAACAATCGGCGGCAGTCAGAAATGCTTCTTTGAACAATTCACCATCCTGGAAAGGTTTTTTCTTGTTTGCGAGCATGTGAGAAATTTTGAAAGAAGCAATGGTTGCCTTTTTAGATTTTTCCACATGTCTAGTGAAAACAGTGTGTTGAGCAGTTAAACTTAATTTTAGTTGATCTATTTTTTTCTTTCTTATTTCAGATTTAAGTGGATAATTCTTATCAAAAGTGGTATGACTTGTCTGAAAGTGACGTTCAACATTATGTTTTTTCGGCACTGCAATACTACTGCAATACCACTGCCACACAACAGGCAAACGCATTTACCTTTTCAATTAATGAAACAATATGATCCCTCCCAGTCTGTGTTAAAATTATAGGTTCGTTTTCTCTTATTTGGTCCACTCATTTTAGGACAAAAAAAATAAAAAGTAAAAATAGTTATAGAACTACAACATCATATCTAATTGCCACCATAATAATAGATTACCTACCTCGCTTTTAGTTCATTTAAAATCGAATATATCAAAACACTGTGATCCTAGCTAACCGTCACGACCCGATCAGTCCAGCAACCGCAATCAAAATGGCAACTTCGTGTCTCCCGGTTGGGTGGAGGAGAGTTTAAAGAGTGCAGCGGCTAAACAAGACGCGACATGTACAAAGGCAAAAGCTAGGGAAAAACTTACACATATGATATCGCAAACATACCAACGAATATAGTAAACCTGTGTAGATACTCAAACAATATTTTAAAATTCTAACAAATGTATAAAAATAAATTATAGTTTTACTTAGTGTTTATGAAAAACTTCTGATGCAGTCAAATAATGGCAGGCTTACATAAATTGGGCCGCGGGCGCCATGGCGCCCGTGGGCACAGGGTTGCTAATCCCTGTGCTAGATCATACTATATAATGATGAATAGAAGTAGTGATAAGGGGACATCCCTTAGCTGGTTGATATTAGTGGAAGATCTCTCTCACAGTAAATATGATGTTAGCTACAGGTTTTTGTGGATATTTTTTATCAAGTTGAGGAGGTTCTCTTCCTAGTATGTGATTTTTTTTTTGTTTATTTTGTTTTTTTGAATCATGAATAGCTGCTAGATTTTGCCATATGCTTCTTTTTATTATTTATTTATTTATTTTTAAAGATTTATTTTTATTATTTTTGACAGAGAGAGAGAGGTACAGAGACAGAGAGAAGAGGCAGGACCCAGAATAGTCTCCATAGTTGCACATCATTGGTTTTTCACATAGTTTCATTCCACAGGTGGGCGCAGGGCTGTACCAGGTCAGCATATGGGTCCACATGGGCCAGGGCCAGGATTTGATCCTCTGTCCCCGGGGCTGCAAAGTGAGCCCTTAACCCACTGAGCCATTCTGGCTTCCCTGCCAAATGCTTTTTCTGTATCTATTCTGAGCTCGTACGGTTTTTCTTTATTAAGTTGGTTGATGTCATGGCTTACATTCATTGATTTTTTTGCCTTTCATACCTGGACTAAATCTCATTTGGTCATGTATATAATTCTTTTATACATTGTTGGATTCAGTTTGCTTATATTTTGTTAAGAATTTTTACATGTGTGTTCATGATAGACATTGTTCTTTAGTTTTTCTTTCTTGGAATGTCTTTGTCTGATTTTGGTATTAGAGTAATTCTGGACTCAGAATGAATTGGGAAGTAGTCTGTCTCTTTGTATTTTCTGAGAGAGATTGTAGAGAATAGGTATAATTTCATCCTTAAATTTTTGGTAAAATTCACTAGTAAATGCATCTAAGCCTGATGCTTTGATTCATTTTCTGCAGTAGGTATAGGCTTATTCAGATGATCTATTTCTCCTTTTGTTAATTTTGGGAGATTGTGTCTTTTAAGGTATTTAATTTATCTCTTTCATCGAGATTATCAAATTTGTGAGTATCAAGATGTTCACATATTCCTTTACCATCCTTTTTAATGTTCTTGTGAGCAATAGTGATGACATGATATAAGTAATTTTATTTCTGATAATAGTAATTTGCATCTTTTCTCTTTCTTTTTTTTTAAGTTAACCTGGCTAGAGGTTTACCAGTTTCTTGATATTTTCAAAGAATTAGCTTTTAGTTTTGTTGATTTTCTATAATTTCCCATTTTCAGGTCCTTCATTTCTGTTCTAATTTTTATTATTTCTAGTTTTCTGCTTACTTGGAATTTAATTTGCTCTGTTTTTAGTTTTCTGAAGTAGATACAGTAGTTGATTTTAAATCTTCTTTTCTAATATATTCATTCAGTGCTGTAATTTCTCTCTAAACAATAGCTTTGCTGCATCCCACAGACTTTGGTAAGTAGTGTTATTTCAGTTTACTTCAAAATACTTTAGAATTTCTTTTAGATTTCTTTTTTAACGCATGTGTTATTTAAAACCATTTTTATTTTTTAAACTCTGTGGTTTTCCAGCTGTCTTCATGTTACTGATTTTTAATTTCATTGTTGTCTGATAGCATACTTTGCATTATTCCTGTTATTTTAAATTTGTTTAGGTGTGTTTAATGGCCCCGAATGTGTTCTGTGTTGGTGAATGTTTCATGTGAATTTGAGAGGAATATGTATTTTGCTACTGTTAAAGTATTACATAGACATCATTTAGATTCATTTAATTGATAGTGCTGTTCAGCTCAAATATGTCCTTATTCTTTTTTTTTTCTTTTACATCTGTCTGTGAATGTTAGAGGGGTCTTGGAGTCTCTAGCTGTAATAATGAATTTATTTTTGTACTTCTAATAGTTTTTTTTCCTGATTTTGACAGTCTTTTGTAAGGAGTGAACACATTAAGTGTTAAGTCTTCTTGGATAATTGACCCTTTTAACATTATGTAATGTACTTTATTCTTAATAACTTTACTTGCTCTTAAGTCTGCTTTTTCTAAAATTAATACAGTCACTCCTACTTTCTTTTGATTAATCATGGCCTGGTGTAACACTTTCTCCATTCTTTTATTCTTATTCTACCTGTATTTAAAGTGGGTTTTTTTGTGGACACCATATAGTTGGATTTTACATTTTTATCCACTTTATCTGTCTATGTATTTCAGTTGGTATATTTGGATCATTGGCATTTAACCCATTTCTTGTTTGCCCTGAGAATACTCCAGCAGCTCTAGCAGCTGCAGTGTTTACCCTGAGATAATTTGCAGGTTTCAGTCATAAACTTATCCCCAAAGTTTGCCATTAAATATCTCACCTTCATTATTGTTTTCACATTGCTCTAGTATATTGATAGTCTTTGGAAACAAATGACATCATTCTTATTTATAGCATTCTGTTTTTAGTAGTGGTATTTCCATTGACAAAATATAGTACTTCTTGGTCGCTGAAAAATGTCAAAACCTAGAAAACATAGCATCTCTACTTGTGAAAAAAATTATTAAACACTAATCATCGTATACATTTCTGTTAGGTTTTGTTTAGAAACAACTTCAAGAACATTTTTAATATTTTATTTTCACTTTGAAAACCAGCCATATTTGCTTCAACCTCAAAGAGCGTGTTTGTAAAATTCAATAGATATGGGAGTAGGCTACACTTTCTTTTTTCTAAATGGGAAAGGGGTATGGTTGGATTTTTACCTACCATATTTGTTATGGTTTCTATTTGTTCTTTTATCCTTTTACCCTTAGTCTGCCTTCTCTCATCTTAATTAAGCTTTTTATATGATTTCATTTTTCCTTTTTTCTTAGCATATTAATGATGCTTCTTTTAAAATTTTTTTTTATTGCTTATGCACGTGTTTGCAATACATTTACAATTTCTCCAAGTCCTCTTTAACATTATATTACTTTATAGGCAGTATAGGTGCCTCATAACAGAATCCCCAAGTCCTCCCTCCTATTTCTTATAACATTGTTACTCTTTTCACTTACTCACAAGCTATAATCACTGAAAACATTATTTCTGTTAATTTGAATAAACTGTTACCTGTTAGATCAATTAATAAAAAAATAAAAGATTTTATTTTACTTTTATTTACTCTTTTCTAATGTTCTTTATTTCTTTATGTAAATCTGAGTTTCTTTCTTATATTATTTTCTTTCTTCCTGAAGAATTTTCTTGGCCTTTGGAGAGACAGATCTAGTGGTGACAAATTTCTTCAAGTTTTGTTTGTTTGAGAATGTTTTTATTTCTTTGTCACCTTTGAAGAATAATTTTGCTGGATGTGGACTTTTAAGTAACAAATTTCTTCAGTTATTGTTTGCTTGGGAATGTTTTTATTTTTCTGTAGCTTTTGAAGAATAATTTTGCTGGATATGTAATTTTAGGTTGGTGTGTTTTTTCTTTCAACACTTTAAATACCGTGACTTCTAAAGAAGTGTATACACATTTTAAGAGATGTTATCTATGCATTACTTTTAAAAGTTGAATTGAATTATGTAGTATGTAGCAATATGTAGTATGACATTCACTGAAAAGCTGGTGTTAATCAGATGAATGCAAGTATCACCATGCAACAGGTAGGATACTCAAATAAAATTGAATATAATACCTAAAGCAACATATAGATTTAACATATATTCCATAGAAATCTCACAGATGTTCTTTCAAGAACTAGATTAAAAAAAAATATGTCATTGAGCACATAATGCGATGTATAGACAATGTAATGTTAGAATTGTACAGCTGGAAACAATGTAATTGATATCAGTTAATGAATGTCACCCCAATAAATTTAACAAAAAATAAATAAATAAATACATCTGATTTGTATGGTGCCACAAAAGACTTTGAATTACCAAAGCAATCCTACAAAAAAATAAGGCTGGAGGCATCAGGCTTCCAGACTTGAATCTATACTAAAAAGCATTAATAATCAAAATAGCTTGGTATTGGGAGAAAAATAGACACACAGACCAGTGAAACAGAATTGAAAACCCAGAAATAAAACCACAGATATATGGACAGATAATTTTTGACAAAGGAGCAAAAGAATGTACAATGGAGAAGAGAAAACCTCTTAAGTAAATGGTGTTGGGAAAATTGGAAAGCTACGTGCAAAAGAATGAAACTGGACTGTGAACTGTCACCATATACCAACATTAACTCAAAATGAATCAAAGACCTCTACATAGGACCTGGAAAAATAAACTACATAGAAGAAAATATTGATACTTAACTTACAGACCTTGGGTTCAGAGAGGACTTTACAAACTTGACCTCAAGGGCAAGGAAAATAAAAGCAAAAATAAATGAATGGGACTGTATCAAACTAAAAAGTTTTTGCAGAGCAAAAGATAACACCAACAAAGCAAAGGAGGCAACCAGCCAAATGAGAGAAAATATGTGCAAACAGTGCCTGTGAAAAGGGGCTAACATCTAAAATATATAAAGAACTTGTACAACTTAACAAGAAAGCAAAGAATCCAATTGAAAAATGGGTAAAAGACCTGAAAGTCACTTCTCCCATGAAGACATACAACTGGCCAACAGATCTATGAAAATATGCCAAACTTCATTAGCTATTAGGGAAATGCAAATTAAAAAACTACATTGGGAGAACACCTCACACCTGTTAGAATGGCTATAATCAACAAGACAAGGAATAACAAGTGCTGGAGAGGCTGTGGAGAAAAAAGAACCCTCATACACTGCTGATGGAAATGTAAATTGGTACAATCACTATGGAAGGCAGTATGGAGGTTCCTCAAAAAATTAAGAATAATAAAATAAATAATAGAATTATTTATTTTAAAAGAATAAGAAAAATAAACCAAGCAGTTCCTCTTCTGAGTATCTACCCAAAACTCTTCACAACCTCAGTTCGCAAAGATATATGTATACCTCAGTGTTCATCGCAGCACTGTTCATAGTGGCCAAGTCATGGAAACAACCAAAGTGTCTTTTGATAGATGACTAGATAAAGAAGTTGTGGTACATTTACAAAATGGAATATTATTCAACGATAAGAAAAGATAAAATACTGCCTTTTGCGACAACATGATGGACCTTGAGGTTATCATGTTAAGCAAAATAAGTTAGACTGAAAAAAATCAAGAACCATCCATATGATTTCACTTACATGTGAAATATAAAACTGAAAGTAACAAAGAAACTTAGACTCATGGACAAAGTCAATAGTTTAATGATTATCTGAGGGTAAGTGGGTAAGAGTGTGGGGGATAAGGGAGGGGACATCAAATAATAATGGCAATGGAAAGAGAACTGACTGAATGGTGAGCACACAATGCAGTACTTAGATAGATGTGATGTAGAATTGTACATCTGAAACCTGTGTAAGTTTTACCAATGTCACCCCAATAAATTTAACCTTTAAAAAAAGTTCAAATAAAAATAAAATGGCAGAAGCATAGTTGTCTTTGGAGGAGCACAAGACCATTTTGAAATGGTATTTGAAGTTAAGGTACGTTGTGGAAATAAGACAATGAAAGCATGAGTATGCAGCAGAACCTCCCAACAAAGCCTAACAATTAATTGCATGTATTTGTGATAATTTTGAAACGCATGGTAAATTGAAACTGCAAGCGCAGCGATACAAGTGAACACTTTGGTCAACATTGGTCAAGCAGTAGTTTGCCATAATCAGAAGTCTGGGCGCTGATGATAGCTGATGATTTTATTTAAAATGTGAATACATTTTTTGGAAGCCTCTGCATTTTATTCTACTTTCTTTTTGCTTGGGTTTCTTAAGAGAAATTTAAGTTTTTATTTGGTACTACATAGATAAGATGTGTTTTCCCTCTGACTTCTGTCACAATTTACATTATCAGTAGTTTGAATGTGATAAATAGCTGGGTGTTTTTGTTTTGGGATTTAGTTTCTTTAGTGTCCTCCAAATTTCCTGAATCTGTAGTTTTCATATCTATTAATAATTTGGGAAAATTTCAGTCATTTATACTTAAGATATTTCTTATGTTCCATTCTGTTTTTGTCTTTGGTTCTGGTATTCCCATTACACATATGTTAACACCTTTTGTAATTGTCCCACAGTGTCTGGCTCTTCTGTCCCTTTTTTCCCTTTGCATATTTTGGTTTTGGAAGTTTCCATTGACATATCTTCAAATATGCTTGGCTGTGTCCCATGCACTGATGAGCCTATCAAAGGTGTTCTTTATTTCTGTTACACTGTTTTTGGTTTTGAGCATTTTCTTTTAATTCTATCTTAGAATTTCTGTTTTTGTCCACCAACTTAAAAAGGCTGTTTTAATAATTATTAATTAGAACTATATTTGGGACCTACTGTCTAGTATATATTATAGTGTTCTGTCTGTCTCTATAGTATGCTAAGTTATATTAATTTCTGGTAAGGAAAGTGCTTATTTTCAGAAATGTATTGTCTAGTACTCCGGTTTTTGTTTTCTTTAAGGTGAACTTTAGAATTATTTTGTCAACTTGTGTATTCTTTCAGCTAAATAAAACAAAAAGAAATCATTAATCCTTTTGATGAAATTGCTTAAAAATACAGAGTTTTACAATTTGGTATTTCTTAATATGTTAAACTTTAATCCTAGTCAATTGTAGTATAATTTTTCTGTTGTAGTGTCATTTCAATTATATTTTTATGTGAGCTTCTCTAACTAGGATACTCTTTATTCTTTTGAATTTTCAGGAGGATAGTATAGTCATTTTATCTACCAATAAGTATTTTTGTCTCTTTTAATATTTATACTTTGTCTTTAATTTTACTTGGTAATTCCTGGAACAGTTAGTAACAATGAATGGTTTGCTTACGTGTACAATACCTGGTATTTTATTAAATATGTTAATAGTTTTTGTTTCAGAGAGATAGATACCATTATACATTTTTAAAAAAGAATCCTTCTATTGCAAGTTTACTGTGAGATCTTTGCTCTCTTTAATTAGAATCATACCATGAACTTCAAATCCCTTTTTTTGGTATATTGATAGTTTTTCCTTTGACAAGTAGATGTATTGAATTTTATTAGCTTTTCTGTTCTTGAATTGCTAAATTAAACTCTGCTTGATTGAGATTTTTTTTTTAAGATTTATTTTACTGTTTTTTGAAGAGAGAGAGAGAGAGAGAGAGAGAGAGAGAGAGAAAGAGAGAAACAGAGAGAGAAAGAGAGCGAGAGAGAGAAGGGGGAGGGCCCAGAGCCGTCCCTGTAGTTGTACTTCATCAGTTTTTGACATGGTTTCATTTCACACAGGTGGGTGGGAGCCGCACAGGTCAAGAACCGGGCTAGGGGCCTCCCGTATGGGAGGCACACCCCCTCAAGCTGGGGGCCAAACTGGGGGCCTCCCATGTGGGTAGCTTGCTCCGGTGAGAACCGAACTGGGGGCCATACCCCAGTTCAGCATATGGGATTATATCTTCGAACCCTGAGTCTACAAGGTGAGCACTTAACCTGCTGAGCCATCCCGGCATCCCATGAGATCATGAGATGATGATGATGATGATGATTTTTTTTTTTTAATATCTTCTTATTATCTTTTTAATATATTTTTATGTATGTATTTATTTATTTATTTATTTATTTATTTTTGACAGAGAGAGAGAGAGAGAGAGAGAGAGATACAGAGACAGAGAGAGAACTGAACTGGGGGAGTTCCCAGTTCAGCATATGGTTCCGCATGGGCCAGGGCCGGGATTTGATCCCCGGTCCCTGGCGCTGCAAAGTGAGCACTCAACCCACTGAGCCATCCCGGCTTCCCTGATGATGATTATTGATATGGCTTTTGATTCAGTTTGTGCAAGTTTCATTTAGGATTTTATTTTAAAGATATATTTTATTGTTTTTGACAGAGAGAGAGAAGGGGGAGGGCCCAAAACAGTCTCCATAGTTGCACTGCATCAGTTTTCGACATGGTTTTGTTCCACATAGGTGAGCGGGGCCCATGCAGGGCAGGAGCTGGACTGGGGACCTTCCTCATGAGTGGCACAACCCCTCGAGCCAGGGACCGAAGCAGGGTGAGGGGGCAAGAACCGCCTCCTGCGTGGGAAGCACACCCCAGTTCAGCATATGGGTTGGCACGGGTTGGGGCCTGGACTCGATTCTTGGTCCCTGGGGCTGCAAAGCAAGTGCTCAACCCATTGAGCCATCCCGGCTTTCCTCATTTAGGATTTTTTAATCTCGTGTATAGTTATATATACGCTATGTTATTTTTTTTTTTTGTAATAGGATTATGCTGGTTTTATAACTTTTTACTTATTTAATTAATTTATTTATTTTTATTGTTTTTGACAGAGAGAGAGAGTGAGAGATACAGAGACAGAGAGAACTGAACTGGGGCAACTCCCTAGTTCAGCACATGGGTCTGCAAGGGCCGGGGCCGGGATTTAATTCTCAATCCCCGGCACAGCAAAGTGAGCGCTTAACCCACTGAGCCATCCCGGCTTCCCCTGGTTTTATAACTTAAAGTTGTGATTTATATGCTTTCAAAAGATCTGGAGCTGTATAGACAAAATTAAGATATGTGTTTATTGAAGCCTTGCAGGGGTCTCCAAACTTTTCAGCCCGGGCTGCATTAACTATCAAACAGCAGTTTGGGGGCCGACTACACACTTGAGGTCCAAATAAAAAAGAATCAAAACATAGATGTTGTTTTTAGTTATTTATTTAATACTATTATATTCAGATAAAAAGGTCTCCACAGGCCGGAGGAGAGGGCCTCGTGGTCCGCATCCGGCCCTCGGGCCATAGTTTGGAGACCCCTGCTAGAGGAAGTCATTTAAAGTCCAACTGGGTACAGATTTTTTATTTTTTTCATTAAAACAACTGTTTTTACACCTTTTAACTTTTCTTTGATGAACTATGGTGATTTTATTCAGCTTCTTCCTGCTCAGAGACTATTTGTTTGCTATGTTATACAGTCAAGATTTATTTTACATTAATCACACCTATCAACTATGCAGTGTGGAAATCAGGGGGGTTGATTTTTATATCATAAGAGTTTTGTTTATGAGAAGCAATCTGGGTTAAAATGTGTTCTTGGAATGTATTAACTGATTTATAACTTCAGTGGGTAAGAGGGATGTTATTAAAGTGACAAAATAGTACTTCTTTTGAAGGATTAATTTTCACCCCAGAATTATATTTAAAAAAAATTTTGAACCTATAGAAAAGTTGTAAGAATAAAGAACTTTAATGTTTTAATTATTCTTGTTCTTAGGTGCATTTTATCTGGTGTTTGAATATATGGACCATGATCTGATGGGACTACTAGAGTCAGGCTTGGTTCATTTTAATGAAAATCACATAAAGTCATTTATGAGACAACTCATGGAAGGTCTGGATTATTGTCATAAGAAGAACTTCTTGCATAGAGACATTAAGTGTTCAAATATTCTTCTAAACAATAGGTATGATATATATGTTCAACATGGTTGTTATATAGGTATACCTTGATTTTGTTAGAAGGATTTATAATTTAGGTTACATTTGACTCTTGAACAACTCTGGGAATAGGGTCGCCATCCTCCTCTCTCTCCCCTGCACAATTGAAAATCTGTGTGTAATTTTTGAGTCTCTAAAACCTTAACTACTAATAGATTCCTGTTGACAGGAAGCCTTTCTGACAACATAATAAATAGTCGAGTAACATATTTAGTATGTTATATATATTATATACTGTATTCTTAGAATAAAGTAAGCTAGAGAAAAAATGTTAAGAGGATCATGAAGAAAATACATTTACAGTAATTATTGAAAAATATGTGCATGTAAGTGGATTCACGCAGTTCAACTTTATATCATTGCTCAAACTATTTTAATATAAACAATATTACAGCTGGGGGTATTTCTGGAGTTGTGTTAAATATACTTTGACTTCCAGCAATAGTTTGTAATATACATAAAACAATACTTCACCAATTTTTTTGTTATTTCAGATAATGTAAACATCTTCTAATATTTAATATGATTTTAGCTTTAGTGTAAGACTAGATTTTAGAATTTTTTAAATTTACAGTTTATAAAAAACAGTCATCACATTTTTAAAGTCAACTTTTTTGAAGTCTACACACACATATATACATATATACACATAAATGCATATCTATAAAGATTGTTTTGGATATTTTACTGATAGCATAACCTGAACTCTGAAAATTTATTATTGTTGGTATTATTCGTTAGTTTAAGTAAAGCATGCCTGGTCCTGATTTTAGTTAGTATAAGTGTCCTATGCACCTAGCCCTCTAAAAACTGAAAAACGTAAATTTAAAACAGTGTGATTTAGTTGTGGATCATTTTTGACTTGAACAGGTAATTTGTCTTATAGTAGACATCTCATTTTGTTTTATTTTTACTGAAGTGTACTTTTCTAAATAGGAACTAAATAGCACTGAAATACTAGTACTAGTAATAATAGTAATAATAAAAATAGTATTATAGTTGTTGAAATTATCCAAACAAAAGTTCTAATCAGTTTTATCCTGATTTTAACTACTTGCCTTTACCTATTGGATCTTGGGTACTGCAGAGTGATCAAAGTTAAAGTTTATATAAATGTATTTGTGATTAGTTTTAGGAATAGAATATGAGTGTGTATGGTCAATTCAAAGTAGACTAATCTCTTTTGTTCATTTTGTTTTACTTCCACCAGAGGGCAGATAAAACTTGCAGATTTTGGACTTGCTCGATTGTACAGCTCAGAAGAAAGGTAAGAGTACTTTCATATAAATATTGTAGACATTAGAGACCAGTTTTAGAAGCTATAGTAACAATACCTTATTGATGGTTTATTTTTGTAAGGAAAGGGAAATTTACTTTTTATGAATAAATACACAGAATAATAAAATTTTAAACCACATTTGCATTGACTATTATAATTACAAAATTGGTATACATTTATCTCAATTTAAAAATGTGTTTTTAACATTTAGAGGTAAATATAATTTATTTTAAAATGTGCCATTTTAAATGTAACAAGTTAATTTAGGTTTGTTTTTTTTTAGAAATTTATACTTAAATTTCTATTGCAGATGGATACATTAAGAGGTTTGTACTTTTTTGTTCAGTGAAAAAGACCTTAGTATATGCTTTTTATATTGCATGCTTAAACTTACAAACTTTGTTTTAATTATTATTTTTTATTTCCTTTTTAAAAAATTAGTTATGTCTACAGTTTGTATGTTTGCTTTAAGCTTCCTAGAACATATTATTTGAGCCAAACTGTTATGAGGACGTATCAGTTATTGGGAAATACTGGTTATCTTCAGTAAGGTATTTACTCTTACTGAATCTGCCAGTTTCTGGTTAGTTGAAAAAATCCTCTTTTGTTTGAATTTTTTATAATGAAAAATCTGTTTATTTTTTAACCTTGCATTGCCTATGACATCATTCTAAAAATTATTTTCATTGTTCAGTGTTTAGAATTTTTAAATGCTGTACTTTGGATCCATTTAAGTTCCATGAAACCTCTCAGAAACTGTGGTATTGAGACAGAATAATTAGTGGAGCCTAGGCAGTTGGCCGGGGGCAGGGTGGGGGGGGGGGCAGCAGCGGGGAGGACCAACAATCTCTGTAGTCATGACACCCATGCCTTGGAATATAACACAGAGATAGGATGGCCAGGTGACCAGGTCACGGGAGAAGATAATGCCAGGACGCATTATCCATGGCCCTTCCAGTAAGTTCGGCTTAGTATCCAAGATAAGATGTCACCTGGCTCAGTGGGAACTACGTGACAAACTGGGTATAACACCTAACAAGTTAGAAATTAACCACAGGCACAGACCAATAGCTTCAAGGCATGTAGAAGGTATATAGGAAAAGCCCCCAAGTTTAGAACTGGGCATTTCATTTTCAGATGTCCCCTCTCGTCAGAGAGCTTTACTCTTTATGGGTATTGCACTTTCAGGTGTCTCCTCTTTTTTCAAGACATTTTTCTTCTTTCCTTTCTTAATAAACTTTGCTGCTTCACCTTTCCTGTGCAGTCCGCATTCTCATTCCTGCATCAGTGTGAACAGGTTCTTATAGGCATGGCTAGGGTCCCTCTGCCTATTTTATTTAGCCAGAGCTTTTTTTTTTGGTTTTCTTTTACATACTATACTTCTAATTAATATTTTAAGAAAGTGTTCTATGGTTGAGTTTTGTTTTTTTTTTTTAAGTTTAAAACTGTTCCAGAGCTTAACAGCTATAACCCTCATTGTGCATTTGAGAAAACGGAGACTCAGAAAGGGTTGAGTGACTTTAAAGATTTATTTTTATTGTGTTTTGACAGAGAGAGAGATACAGAGACAGAGACAGAGAGAAAGGGGAGGGCCCCGAACAGTCTCCATAGTTGCACATCATTGGTTTTTCCACATAGTTTCATTCCTCAGGTGGGAGGGGGCTGCACAGGGCAGGAACCAGGCCGGGGTCTTGCCCCGGTGAGAACTGAACTGGGGGCACTCCCCAGTTCAGCATATGGGTCTGCACAGGCCGGGGCTGAGATTCGATCCTCTGTCCCGGGAGCTGCAAAGTGAGTGCTTAACCCACTGAGCCATCCTGGCTTCCCCTGAGTGATTTTAAAGGTCAAAAAATATTTGTTGACAGAATCAGGAGTGTATAGTTCAAGGTTTCCAACTCCCATTTTTAAAAATTCTTTTCATCAAATATAATAATAGTGCCTCCTGGTAGAAATTAAAGGAGAAAGTGAATTGGTCCAAATGTGTACTTACTCCAAAACTTCAGTTGAAGTTCATTTTTTCAATGACTAAATTTCAGTGCCGGTTCTTTAGTAGGAAATTCTGCCTTATTAAGAATTCTTTCTGCTTAGCTGGTTAATTGAGATTTTACTGTAGTTAGATTATACTTTCTTAATACAAGTGTGTGTCTGTCAAACTTGAATATAAACCCTTTTTCTAAACAGTTAAATTACCATTTTTCCATTCCGGACTCTTTGTGCAGATACTTATTCACACAGGAATAGATATGTTCTAGAAAAACTGATTGTAAGGCCAAATTATATCTATCAAACCTTTTAAAATGGAATATTGGGTTTTAGTGGCATGCCAGGGATATGGTATTGTCCTCATTGTGCTGCTGAACTGGTATAAAAATTTTGAGCTTAAGAGAAGCCGAAAATTTACAATCCTATAACTTTGCATTTTTAGGTAATGCATCAGATTTGTAAGATAAAAACTGTGTATCATTTTGTTTTATAAGCAAATATCCTATCCTCCAGGGGTTTATGTATGCCTTTAAAGCTTTTCATTTTCAGATTTGAATAATTCTAATTTCTTTAAAATCAGAGAAGCAAGCTTACTTTAAGGCAGGGGTTCCCAACCTTTTTATACCCTAGGGCGCATTCTAAAATATCGGTAGGGCAGCGGGCACCAGCTATTTCTAAGGGTATTTATTATTGAACAAGAATAAAAAATAATAAAAATAATTTTAAAATAATAAATTTATTGTACAAATTATATACACGCAAAGAAACATATACAAAATGTAATACAAAGTAAATAAAAAACCCACGTATAATAAAATCATTTAAGAAAACATAAAAGAAAACATAAAAACAAACAATCTGTCATGTGATCTTTGGCATTGCATTTCATTGGCCAGTGCCTCGTAATTAGGAGAGTATGACGACAACCCTGTTAGCAAACAATTATTAAGATGCTCATCGGTAAGTCGAGATCTATATCGTGATTTTATTAAACTCATGTTTGAAAACAAAGATTCGCATAAATATGTTGACCCGAAAAACAATTTGATTTTATATGCCGCTTTTTTTAAAAATGGGAGCCTTTCTTTGTCGACTATGTTCCATAAGTCCTCTGATATTAAGGATTTTAGCAAAATATCGTTCTTAAGGTTCAAAATTTCTAACTCTAGTTCTTCTGCTTTCCCCTGCTATTCCATTGATTTGGCAAGTAAAAGGATTGATACAGAAGGAGACAATTGGCTCGATATTTGTAAACTGCAGAAATCTCTCTTCAAACTGTTTTTGAAGCACTTGCAGGGTCTCAATAAATAATGACACGTTTAGTTCACTGTTACCTATCATTTTCCTCATATATGGGAAGTGCACGAGAGACTTGATATGCAGATGTGATATCAACAAAGTCAATTTTGCTTTAAATGCATTTACAGGGCTTATCATTTCAGCCCAATTTTGTCTTTTCCCTGCAACTCCAAATGGAAAGAATCTAATTTTTCCATGGTGTCAGCAAGAAAACCCAAATCCACCAGCCAGCAAGAGTCTGTTAGTTCATCATAATTTTCATTTTTGTCATGTATAAATGTTTTTATTTCTTCAATTAAGTTCACAAATCTTGTAAGAACTCTACCTTTACTGAGCCAACGTACTTCAGTATGCAGGATGAGATCGTGTTCTTTGTCTTCAGTGTCTTCTAACAGGGCCTTGAAAAGTCAGTGTTGCAATGGAGCTGCTCAAATACAGTTGATTATCTTTGTGACTATTTTCATAACATGTTCAAAGGGCAGTATTTTACAGCACAAAGCTTCCTGACGGATAATACAGTGGTAGGACATAAAGTTTGAAAATGATTCATCTTTCCTGCAAAGGGCAATAAATCCTTTGTTTTGACCAACCATTGCTGGTGCCCCATCGGTAGTTATCGCAGACAACTTATGCAA
>PVKE010038174.1:0-15563 GCA_004027555.1 Craseonycteris thonglongyai
TAGTATAGTAGCGATCCATGTACATATGGTGCCCCTGAGCACCTGGAATTTTCTCCAACAACATTTTGTATAAGTGTATCGGAATTCTTGATGAAACAGGTAAATCGGGTCTGACCAAGAGCTCTGTTGTGAGTGATCCATAATATGGCAAAATGCAGCAAATGTAGCCAGTCTTCGAGTCAGCTAGAGTATAAACTCTAATACCCCATTTTGTCAGTTTCTTAGGATTGTATGTTATGATTTGACACTTCAAATCAGCCGGGTGCCACAGCGGCACCGCTCGAGTAGTCGCTTCAAATTGCTGCAGCGGCACCGCTCGAGTTGGCGCTTCAAATCAGCCAGGCGCTGTATTGGCGCCGCTCGAGTTGCCGCTTCAGATAGCCGGGTGCTGGAGCGGCGCCGCTCGAGTTATAAGAGTTAATTTCCAATCTTATTTCATTAGAAAAATGTGTAGACAGGACTGATTATGTGAGTAAGTGTAGCACAATTGACTTTGTGCTGTGAGATTGGCTTGAAATTTATATCTTTCTTTATTGATTTATTTTAAAGATTTATTTTATTGTTTGAGAGAATGTGTGTGTGTGTGTGTGTGTGTGTGAGAGAGAGAGAGAGAGAGAGAGAGAGAGAGAGAGAGAGAGAGAGAGAGAGAGAGAGAGAGAGAGAGAGAGAGAGAGAGAGAGAGAGAGAGAGAGAAAGAGAGAAGGGGGAAAGGCCCAGAACAGTCTTCGTAGTTGTACATCATTAGCTGTGACATGGTTTCATTCTACACATGTGGATGTGGGGCTGCAAGGGATGGGAACCGAACTGGGGCTTGCCTCATAGGAGGCGAGAGTTGTGCCACAGTTCAGCATATGGGTTTGCACGGGCCAGGGCTTGGATTTGATCCCTGGACCTCTCGGTTGCAAGGCAAGCGCTCAACCTGCTGATCTATCCCAGCATCCCTGTAGCTTCTTAATGAAGGTGTGTGTGTGTGTGTGTGCATGTGTGTGCGCATGCACGCGCACACACACACATTTTCATTCTCTGGGATGGGCATAAAGACAAAACTTGCTAATAAGAGAAAGCCGGATTGAATCTAAACAATTGGGACTATTTCAGATTTGGAAAAGAAAGCTGACTTTTCAGGATTAGTAGTGAGCAATTTAAATCTTGCAGCCTTGAACCCACAGAGGAAGTGCTTGAATAGCTTCTAGTCCATTGTTCAGAGCAGTATTTGACATTTGTGCTTCTAATGGCCATGATATTGCCTTATATATCATCATCCATTATGTTATCTGACTAACTGTGTTTAACCATTTCTTGTGATCTGAATATTACATTTTCCTAATGTAACTTCTCCCTCAGATTGGGAGGAGAAAGCGAGACTGTTACCCTCCGGCATGGAGATAGACCAGGTCCCTAGTAAGGAAAACAAGTGTTTGGTTCTTGCTTTGGTTTGTGTCATCAAATTCATGTATTTAGTGTTTTGGCTATCAATATATGGTACAAAGAATGTAGTAGTAAGGTGATTTAGACAATTGTTGCAAAAAGAAGGGGGAAAAAGCACTCTTAGAGTCAGAAGTTTGCTTAGGCTGGTCTTAAGGAAAAAAGCATCTGTTTTTGTTTCTTATGAAAAAAATTTTAAAAAAGCAATGACAATGTTCAGCTGAATTCTGCACTTTGGTTACATTATTCGGGCTTTTGGCCTTAACTGAGAAGATAGACAGTTAGCCTGGCGCTGCTCACTTCCCTCAATACCAACAGTCCATGGAGCCTGTTACCATCGTTTCTCGGTCTGCTGACGTGGAGAGTGCCATTGGAGGTTGAGGACTTACCTCAGGCTAAGAGGGCAGGTATTGTTACTAGCTATGGACTCTGCAGTTGACAGAAATAGAGACTCAGGATCTAGAATGTTTGGTCCCTCCACTTTCTGGAGTGTCCTACCTAGCCCCTCTCCTGGTCTGTAGTGCTGGTGGGCTCACCTGACAGGAGAGCATAGCTTCAGAGACCCTCTGAGCAAAGTCTAAGAGCTGTCTGTCATAGCCTGCAGCATTAGCGGTGATGGGAAGACCATGCTACTCTAGAGAGCGTCCGCAAGGAATCGCCTTCTCTTTTAGACGTCAGATCAAATGGTTTACTATTTTACGGTGGTATACCAGTTGTGCCTCTAGCTGTGTAAGTCTCTAGGAGGAGGACTTGGCCTGGCCTGTGTTGTCAGGACTCACATTAGGCTGATGCAGATCTGAACCCATTGCCTCTGAGGGATATTTAGAGCTCAGGAGAGATGTTGTGTGCAGAGCCTGCCAAGTCCTTCTCAGAAAGGTGTCCAGGTACCATGTGGACTCTCTTGTTTGTATTTCTTTCAATAAAAACAAGTCCCTTACTAGAGTATGGCATGGCCTCTTCTGAGAATTAAGGTAACTTTTAGGTGATTTTCCTTTGGAGTGTTTGTTTTTTAATGCATAGAGCTTAATCTTTTAGCATGAGCAGAACACCTGACAAAAATCTTTTGTGGAAAAGCTGGTGAATTTTACCTACTACCTAGTCACCTGGCCTCCTCTCTCCCAACCGTCCAACTTGAATTAAAACTCCAAGGCTGAGTTAACAAGTTCGGAGTATGGACATTAAATATTTATAGTCTAAAAAGAGAGTATGGGTACTTTAGTTTTTGATATTTCGGTAGGTAATTAGTTATATAAATTAATTTGTATTCTTTTTCTTACTCTTATTCCTCAGCAGGACAAAAATTATATTTTAAAGCCTTAAAATTTTATATACAATGATGTAACAGTGTGAATACTTAAACTGTTCTTTATAACTTCCTCTAGATTTATTGATATGAACAAACCATTTATTAAGCCAGACACAGAAGTGAATAGACTCCATTTCTAGTTTTTGATGTGTTTATTCCTTAGCCTGGAACAGATTATTTAAAATTATCTCTGTAGAGTTTTTCTGTGCTCTAATCAGGAATCCTGTGGAGTACATAAAAGGGTACGCTACTCAGTGTGGAGTTTTAGGGAAGATTTCCTGGAGAAAGTGACACCTAGATTGATGATGTGTTTGGATTTAAGTTTGTTGCTTTGAAGTACCCGTGGACCATCCAGGTAGAATTGTCTGCAGAGTGTTTGCTGTATGGTAATGATACACAGAAAGAAGGTTAGGACAGAAATAATGATTTGGGAGTTATCAACACACAGGTGCTGGTGACAGCCATGAGATTAGACAAGGTTGTGCAGGGAGAGAAAGAGAAGTAGGCTGAGGACACTGGGAAGGCTGTGGGAGGGAGAGCAGCCCATGAAGGAGATTGAAAAGGTGTGCTTGCAGAGCTTGGAGATCATGGGAGTGGGAGGCCATTGTCAGCCGGTTTAGAGCAATCACCTACTTGAGAAGTTTGACATGGTCTGTGGAGTTGGCAGTGGGGGTGAAAGAATAAATGAGATATGGGAGAGTGGACACTGAAGGCTCTCATTCTTGAGAGCAGAGCTGGGCAAACTGATGGAGGAAGTTCTCAGAGAAGGAAGTGTGTGGGCCAGGCCCAGAATAAGAGGAAGAGCACGTGGGTGGTTATAGATATAGATACGTTGGTGGGTAGTGCAGACTTGAAAAACTATATACCTGTGAGAATTGGAAGTTTCAGAGAATGGAACTGCAGGGAAGAGGATAGCGTCAAATATTTGCCTCTAAAATATCGATGATTGTTTCATAGATGTTTTTTGAATCAGTGACTTATGAATGAAAAGCCTGCATAACTGCTTTGGCATAAATCCATGTCATACCACCCATAATTTAAGTATTTATAATTTAGAAGTACTTTTAATTCAGAAGTAATTGGATGAGGTTTCAGAGCTGGGAAAAATCAGTGGGCTTTCCAAATTTTGGACTATTTAAATGAATTTTTTAAAATTGTTTTCAAACACACAGGCCTGACAGGTAGCCCAGCATGTTCTGATATTTAATAGTAGTATTTCCTTAGCCCATCTGGCCTCAGGATTTCTCAGCGTTTCTTATATGTAAGAAAGTGTAGTGAGCCCTTTACATGTACCAGATCTCATTTAAGCTGCATAACCTGTAAGGTAGGTTCTTCTCGTCCCCATTCTATACAGAAGGAAATGAAGTTGCAAAATGAAGTTGCAAAATAACTTGCCTGAAGATCCACAGTAAGCCATGCAGAGCTGGCTTTTACCCGGCAGTTGGGTTCCAGAGTTCTATCAGTTGGCCACCATCCTATAAGAAGTCTCTCTCAATGACAGAATTATAGGGAATGAGTTCTCAGGTTCCTTTCAACCTCAAAATATTTATTATTATGTATACTGCAATATGTACATATGCATATAGGTATACATAGGAGATCTGACAGTTAAGTTTGTGAACTTGCCACCATGTGCTTATATTGGCAGCACAATACAAACAACTTGAAAAGGTTTCATTATTTTGGTATTTATGTGTCTCATGACTGTGTTCATGTCCATGTGTGGCAGTGTCTTGTTGAATGGCATTCATTATTGTTGCATGTTTTTGTGTGCTGTTGCAAGAATGTCGGAGCATGAATTAGAGCAACAAACAAACATTAGATTTCTTGTTAAACTTGGCAAAAGTGGAAGTGAAATCAGGGACATGTTAGTCTAAGTCGATGGGGATAATGCTATGAAGAAAACAGCAGTGTACAGATGGAATGGATTAAATACTTTTCTGAGGGGAAAGAAAGTGTCACTGATAAAGAGAGTTCAAGGTTGTCAGTAATGAGCAGAACTGATGAAAACATTGCACAAATTCATTGCATTGTGCACCAAAATCGTCAGCTGACTGTGAGAAGCATAGCAGACCAAGTAAACATTAATAGAGAAACAGTTAAGAAAATCTTCACTGACAATCTTGGCATGAGAAAGGTGTGTGCAACAATGGTCCTGAAGGAGCTCACTGATGAACAAAAGCAAAGGAGAATTGAAATTTGCCACGACATTTTGAAGAGGCAATGATGTTTTTGGCCATGTTATCACTGGTGATGAAACATGGGTGTACCAATACGACCTTGAAACAAAGTGTCAAACAGCACAATGGAAGTCAGCCAATTCCCCACAACCAAAAAAGTCCCATCACTCCAAATCAAGAGTCAAAGCAATGTTGCAAATCTTTTTTGATATCAGAGGGATTGTGCATGATGAGTTTGTTCCAACTGGACAAACAGTCAATGAAGTTGACTATTTGGAAGGGCTGATAAGGTTGCGTGAAAAAATGAGATGAAAATGAACTGAACCTTTTGTCAACAACTCATGGCTCTTGCATCACGACAACGTACCAGTTCACACGGCACTGTCTGTGAGGAGGTTTTTAGCCAGTAAAAAAATAACTATTAGAACACGCTCCCTAGTCACCTGGTCTAGCCCCCAATGACTTTTTTCTTTACCTGAAGATAAAAGCAATATTGAAAGGAAGCCATTTTGATGACATTCAGGACATCAAGGGTAATACGACAATGGCCCTAATGGCTATTCCAGAAAAAGAGTTCCAAAATTGTTTTGAAGGGCAGACTAGGTGCTGCCGTAGGTGTATACCTTCCCAAGGGAATTTCTTCGAAGGTGACCATAGTGATATTCAGCAATGAGGTATGTAGCACTTTTTCTAGGATGAGTTCATGAACTTAATTATCAGATCTCATATATGGTCTGTATGGAAATGAGGTATGTATGGAAAAACATCTTGTGATTCACTTTGTATTTTTAAACTCAGATTGAATAATATACTGTGTCCGAATTATTGCATATTTTGGATTAGTGGAATTCGAATTAAGCAGGTTTCATTGTGCAAGGATCATGTATAGTTCATTGTCATTTAGGTATTGCTTTTTTGTCCATATTTAATATGTATAAAAATACACTTTATATATTGTAATTATTTGTATACTCAAAACCACAAATTTGACAACTTTTCTGTGGGAAGAATATGGTAACAACTGTTCACCACTGGTCATCAAATCTACCATAATACCTAAATGTCACTTTATTAGTAACAGTAATGGTGGGACAGGAACAGTCAGTAAAACTACCTTATAAAAGTAATCTGAAATTGCATGTGATTCTTTCTCATGTAGATTATCTTGCGGTTTCTTTTTAATTTCTTCATCAAAACAAACTCTCTTATGCCTATATGACTGGGTCTATCAGAAGTGTTGCTTTGATGACATGGAAAGAGTAAATGGGCTTTATTTATGTCATGAGGTATTTGAAGAAAAATTAATAGATTCTTGGTTTAAGGAATTGTGACATATCAAAACATATGACAAAAATAACTTTAAATGTTTTCTTTAAAAATTCTTGAAGAAAAGACAAATTTTAAAATAGGTTAAAAAATTCAGTTGGCTAGATTCCAGAAAGACACCATTTGATAATGGGAAGGGAAAAGGGATTGAGGCCAGCATGCAGCAGGTTCAAATTCTACTGATTTACTAGGTGCGTTACCTTAAACAAGTAACTTAACCTTTGGACTTGCTTTCTTGTGTATAGAATGGAGATAGTAGTGCCTGTGGCACTGATTTGTTTTGAAGGTTAAATGAGACAATAAACATAAACAGCCTGGCACATAGGAGTGCCTCAAAACATGGTAACTTTATTATTTTGATTTTTTAAAGATTTATTTTATTGTTTGAGAGGTGAGAGAAAGAGAAAGGGGTAGGGCCAAGAGCAGTCTTCATATCTTTTAGTTCTACATCATTAGTTGTGACATGGTTTTATTCCACATGAGTGGATGTGGGGCTGCACAGGGCGGGAACCAAACCAGGGTTCTCCCAAATGGTAGGTAGGTGAGAACCTTGGCTGCTGAGCAATCTTGACTGTTACCACTTGTTCTGCATGCAGTTTAGCATATGGGGTTTGCATAGGCCAGTGTGGGAATTGAACCCCAGACCTCGCGATTGCTAGGCAAGTGCTTAACCACTAAGCTATCCTGGCAATTCACTGGTAACTTTATTATTAATTCTTTCCCCTCTCATGGTTACTTAATGTTTTTATAAGTAATTATATTCAATGTTTATATCCATTCTGTTGCTTAAATTCAGAGGCATTTATGAGTCAGTATTTTAATTTGTATCTTTTTTTAAAAGCTGATATCTTTTTGAGGTCTGGTCTTGTGTTTATATGATGATAACAGATGGGTATGGAAGGTAGTCTAATACTTTCTTCTGTTGTGCAAAAGAATTCTTCACAATCCTCCTCAGTGCTAATATAATGAGTGAACCCTATGCATTGTAGGCACTAAGAAATACCTGTTTTTAAAAAGTATGATATGCATTTTAATAAATAAAATACATATCAGAGCTTGAAAATTGGTGAAGCAATTGTATTATTTAAACTGTTTAGTATGTAGGGGATGCCAGGATAGCTCACTGGGTTGAATGCTAGTCTTGCAGCCCTGGGTCCGAGGATAAAATCCTGGTCCAGGGGGCACCCATATGTCAGGGTAAGCTTCCCTGGCCGCCCCCTGGTTCATCTCCCGCCCTGGGCATGCTTCTCATGTAGGAGGTCCCCAGCTTGAGGGGGCATGCCTCCCATGCAGGAGGCCCTCTGCCGTTTCCTGCCCTGCACAGCTCACGCCCACCTGTGGAATGAAACTATATTGAAAACTGATGACGTGCAACTATGGAGACTGCTCTGGGCCCTCTCCCTTCTTTCTCTCTCCCTGTCTTTCTGTCTCTGTTTGTCAAAAACAATAAAAATAAATCTTTAAAGTGTTTAGTTTAGGTGAACTTAGAAGCAGTACTTTTGATATTCCAAGTGATGAAATTTCTAGTAAACTTTTTCTGTTAACACCAAACTGTAGTCCCTCTACTGTTTCAGATGGATGACTATACCTTGACTTCATTTCTTTACTTCGATCCATGCCCATATGCTTGCTCCCCAGTTTATGAACTTAAAATCACCCCAAATTCGCCAGTGGATGACAGCCCACTATGGTCTTGGTCCAGGGAACCTAAGTCATGGATTCAGTGTTTCTATAGACATCAGATTTGGGTGCGCTCTGTCTTGATTCCCTGTTCTCATCGCATTAACTGCAGATACAGAACGTAGGACAGATTTACATCAAATTGCTTGATGCTGGCAAACCTGGAGATGAGTCATTACATATTTCTTTCATACTGAATAGTGAAATCAACATCCCTGAAGGGTTATTTATGACGTCTATCAAGTTTGTCTACTTACAGATAAATTAAAGCGACAAGGAGGGCTAAATGTTAGGGTTGCAGTTTGTACATGTCAGCTTTTGTCAGGCGATGCTGTGGTAATAAACAACCCCCAGATCTTAGAGGCTCGCCATTTCCAGGCGTAGTTCTTGGCCATGTTACATGCCAGTTCGAGGTCAGCCGTGCACTAGTGTCTTTTTCATTCTAGGACCCAAGCAGACAGACTGTCCCTTTTTGGAACATGCTGTCCTCTTGGTGGAGGGAAAAAAGGAGCTTTTGCTGGATGGGGCAGATGTCATATGGCTCCCATTTCATTGGCCGAATAAGTCTTAAGGCCCAGCCTGACATCAATAGTGTGGGAAATATCCTTATTTCTCAGAGCAGTAGTGCATGCCCTTTGGTGGCCTAAAGGGAGGGCACTGAAAAATGGAAACTATGATACGGTCTACTATGATTAGTATTTTTTGATTTATCATTATTTTTAAATTGAAGAAAAATGGCAAGATTCAAAAAAGAGCTTAGAGAACTGTCTGGTAGCATGTCTTTTTATGCTACAGAAGATTTTGGCATGTGGTTTTCTTTTAAATGGAATTTATCACTTCTTTTGAATTTTCATTGCAAAAAGGGGCATGGATGAAAAAAGTCAGTGAAGTGTTTTCATCCAAAGAACTAAAGTTTCCATGCTGTAGGCTTACAACATTTGGGAAATTGTGTTTTAAAATGAATTTATGTAACATTTCATCCTGAAATAATTTGCCTTCACCATGTGGAGAATATTACCTTAATTCAGTTATTAGGTCCTGATTCTTAAATTAATAACTTGACTTTACTTACTACTGACTAATTAGAATCAAATTGTGAATGATTGGGAATCCAGACAATAAATGATCTGATTTATGGGAAAAAGTGTCTTATATTAATGTTTTCTTTAACTAAACCATTACTTATAACTTGAGTTCAGTTTTAATTTTTGAAAAAATTTAAACTACAAAAGAAGATGTGGGAACATACAGAGACATAAGGAATGATAATTGACCATGGATATGAATGAATAAATGTGTGTTTATAGAGGTCCTGAGGTAGAGGGTACTAAAGGAATTGCCTGGAACCTAGCAGGATCTCTCAGAGGTTAGGCTTACCCTTGGCCCAGTTTATGCCTCATGGCAGGGTCTGTGTTCAAGTCTTCAGAAAAGAAATAAATGCGATGCTTTTTTGAAACATGAAGTAGTATTCTTTTCTATATATGTTTGGTTTATGTCACTTAGAAAGAAGCATGTTGTCGGGATCAGATACCATTCCTTTGTTAATTGTAAGGAAATTGAAGAGGGTATCAGTCCACACCAATATTGTGAAGTGTCTCATGGTATTCAAAATCTCTGGGAGACTAGGCCAACGTTAAAATATAAACTGTAAATAAATGAAAATGTAGTCATTATTTTCAAGTTTGTATGAGCATCTGGATATAATATTTTGAACTGATTTAAATTGGTATAAAGTGCTCTAAAGAAAACCCATTAGAAGAACCAAATAACAGGTTAGTGTTCTTTAATGGGCCTAGCAAAAGATCTTTTGTTGCTTCAAACCCTTTTCTAATTCTCACTACTTAACCTTCTTGGCTATATTAACAAAAGTATCTTTCCCTCCACATTTTCTAGAACTGTATGCATATCAGGAAATACTACTCTTAACCAAATGTTATGATTGTTTAAAAAGCTAAAGTAAATTCTGAATTTTATATTTCTCTATATCAGGTTGACTTTAATAACATTACCATATTTTTCCATGTATAAGATATTAATATTTTTGTCTAAAATTGTTTGACCAAAAACGGGTTTGTCTTATACACAGGAGTAACCTGTGTATTGATTTCTTAATGTTGGGTTAGAACAATAGGAGTAGTCTTATATATGGAGGTGTCTTACTCATGTACACAGAAAAATGCAGTAGAAGAGCAAGGTTTTTAGCTGCTAGTAATTATTTAGTGATGGAAACATGGATCACAGATCTTTTTACTTTGTAGTTTCTATATTGGTCTTGTATCTTGTAACCTTGCTGAATGTATTCATTCATCCTAATAGGTGTGTGTGTTTCTGTGCACGCATGCTTGTGTGTGTGTGTTTCTTAGGATTTTGTATACTCTAAGATAATGTCATCTGTGAATAGAGAGAGTTTTTTTTCTTCCCTTCCAATCTGAGTGCATTTTGATTTCCTTTTTCTGCCCGATTGGCCTGTTAGAACCCCCAGTACAATGATAAATAGGAGTGACAAGAGACTTCCTTGTCTTGTTTTAGGAGGAACGCTTTAGGTCATTCAGTATTAAGTATGATCTTATCTGTGTATTTATATAGGCTTTATCGAGGTGAAGTTTCTGTTTCTAGGTTGTTGACTATTTTTATCATGAAAGTGTTTGATTTTGTCAAGCTCTTTCTTTTTGAGATGATTGTGTGAATTTTATCCTTTATTCTATTAATGTGGCGTATTACATTTGACTGATTTTTGTATGTTGAACCAACCTTGCATTCTTAGGATATCTTACTTGGTCATGGTGTATAATCCTTTTGTACACTGCTGGATTCGTTCTGCTAGTACTTTGTTGTTGAATGACTTCTTTTGAAAACAGACATTTTTGCCATTTTTTCTTTGATTTTAGAAACTCGTGAACACTGAAGAGCAAAATAAAGGAACATGACTTTCCCAGGACTTCCCCATAGAAATATGGAAGCTTCATTTCTGCACGTATTGCGAATGACTGTCCTTTAAATGATAATCAAATTTCAGAATTCCCACATAGTGTTATTTGTTTTGTGACACATTCAGATATTAGGCTGTGACCTGTACAAGTCACCCATTTATTTTTACCTTAGTTTCCTAATCAATAAATAGGATATGAGGAACAAATGGAAATGGTATGTGAACGTGCTCATAAGATACAATTATTTGTACTTATATAGATATGTAAATATAATCACTTAGTACCGGGTCATAAATTTAGTGCCTTCAGTGGCTAAAAAGACATAGTGTCCAAAGCAGTAATACAGTTGGACGGGATAGGGTTTGTGGCCAGGTGGAAGCTCTCCAACCTTGCTATAGTACATTTAAATTCAAAGTAAAACAAACAAAATACAATCAACAATGAGGAAGCCAGGATGGCTCAGTGGGTTAAGCGCTCACTTTGCAGCCCCGGGGACTGAGGATCGAATCCCGGTCCCAGCCCGTGCGGACCCACATGCTGAACTGGGGAGTGCCCCCAGTTCAGTTCTCACCAGGACGAGACCCTGGCCCAGTTCCTGCCCTGTGCAGCCCCACCCACCTGTGGAATGAAACTATGTGGAAAAACAGATGATGTGCAATTGTAGAGACTGTTCTGGGCCCTCCCCCTTCTCTCTGTCTCTGTCTATGTATCTCTCTCTGTCAAAAACAATAAAAATAAATCTTAAAAAAAAAATACAATCAACAAAACAAATCCAAACCACCATTCTTAGGCTAGACATCACATTTCTGCCTCCTCTATGGGACCCCTGATTCTAAAAGGCCAGCTAGAAAAGCCCTCTTTCAATAGAATGAGCTTGATAATATATGCAAGCCCATTTAATGTACTTCCTGGACTTGAACAGTTACATGGAGCATCCCTTGTCATTACAGTAAAAACAACCATTGTCCTATTTTTCTTACTTTCTGTTGGGTAAGTGAAATTTTATGACAGTATCAGCACTATGCTTCATAATTCTCACAAACTAGAGACATTATAGATAAGGACTTTCTGTGGTTTCCTTAACAAATAAATAGAAAGTCAGAACTTGTACTTTCTTGGTACCATAGTATTTGAAAGAGTCATTTAGTGTTTTTAACTACAATAAAGTGCTAATACCTTGAAACCTCTGTAGGGGGATCTTTTGGAGCAAGATGTAACCCACACAAGGTTTGCCATGTAGCCCGACCACAGCAGTGTATGTGCCGCAGCTTACCAGTTCTCCTGGTCAGCAGGACATAGTCATAGGAACCTGCACTCACAGGTTCCTGAACTCCTACTATGCATAAAGTGTGGTGCTGTCTGGGAACACAGAGGAAGTGCTGTGGCCCCCTGCCCTGGAAAAGCATGAAGTCTGGTTGGAGAGAAACCAGAGTGCATGAACCAGCTCTAGATGCTGTAGTCATAGACCACTAGGTCTGTCTGGAAGGAACCTTGGAGGTCATCTGCTCAGCCCAGTTCCTTCGTTTACAGCAGAGACAACTGATACCTACAAGTAACGGTCAGTCCAGGGGTTCTCAGATCCAGCTGCTTTCCAGAATCACCTGCAGATCCAGAGTCTTTGAGGTTAGGGGACCAGAAGTTTACATTGGGGTACAAAAGCCGCACAGTGCTGGGTGATTGTGGGATAGCCGGTTTGTTTTGCTGAATAGATTTAGGAATGACAACAGTCAGGCTGTGAATGGTTTTGGAGTTTAGGGTATAGGGAGCTTAGTGAAAGGCCAAGAAAGGTCCTGATAAAGGGCTTGGATGTTGCGACGAAGAGTGGTAGGATTGAGGTGGTAGGGGAGCGAGTGGTGAGGGTGTGGGGTTGAGAATTGTGGTCAAGGGGATGAGAAAGATGTTTTACATTGGGTGACTCTTAGGTAGCCAGGGTCTATAGGGGAGCTCATACACTTGCTTTGAAGAAGAGCTAAAGCTATGCACAGGACATCCTGATTGTCAGTGTGTGTGTGTGTGTATGTGTGGTGTGTGTGTGGGGGGGGGAGTATATGATTGCATTACAAGTAATTCTGCAATCCCAAATTAATTGCATTTGACTAAGCATATTTTTTTTAGTTTATCATCAGTATCGTGGTTAGTATCATTGCATTCCCAAGATTGTTTTGAGACGGACACTGATCATTTTGTATATTCAGTTACTATATTTCTTGGTAATAAAATAGTACTTGATATGTAGTATGCTAATAACCATGTCTGGTTAAAGAAGTGTATTATGGACAACCAGTGAAAACTTTCACATTTATAAACTACTTGTTGAAGATAATTTTACTCTCTCAAGAATGTGAGTTTTCTTTATGATATTTTAAATATTAAGATACATAAAATTGGACAATATCTTCATAATAAATAAATATTTAATTAGTGTGTATGACACCAAACAATTTTCTTTTTATAAAAAATCTGTCCACTTTATATTTATGTATATTTTATAGTTACATTCATTTTACTGTCAAAATGTTAAGAAACACATATTTTATATATATATATATACACACACACACACACATATATATGTATGTGTGTGTGTGTGTGTGTATATATATATATATATATATATATATATATATATATATATATATATATATATATACATATATTGTGCTGTGACAGTTCTCCCTGGTGTGTGACTTGGCTGAAGGCAGGAGACCCACTAAGAATTAAGAGCATGGGCTCTGAACTGCATGTTCTGAGTTCTGATCCTGATCTGTTGCTTGCTCGTTATGGATCATTATCTTGTCAACTGCAAACTCTGGAAAAACATAATACCTGTCACAAAGGATTGGTCTCAGGATGAAATGAGCTCATATATGTAAAGTGCTTTGAAGTTATCTAGTTAACGCCCCTCTTTGGACACATTCTTGGGGCTTATTCTGAGAACTTGCTCAAGATAGAAGTTGGAACCTGGACCAGAAAGAACCCAGGAGATCAAAGATGGCAGCATGAGAGGAGAACGCCGATAACTGCCTGGGAAGGGCCTTGTGAACAGAGGGGAATCCACAGGGGAAACCCTGAGAAGAAACCTCAACTAAGAGAACCACACAATGCAGAACAACACCCAAAGGTTAGAGAAAAAAGGGGAGAGCGGGAGAGGGAAAGGGAAGCAGCGGTTCGGGGACAGAGACTCGGAGCGCGGCCCGGGGCTGGCAAAAACAAAGGGGGTTTGGGGGACTACGGTCAAAGTGGAGCTGGATCGAGGGTGGGCTGGAAGCCGAGACCTAGGGAGCGTGGAAGCCCCACAAGACTGTGGACAATTTAACATCCGAACTCAAGGGACAGCATACAGTGCCCTAATCAGATCACAGAGCCTAAAGTGGAACAGGGACTGTGGAGCAGGGCGGCTGCACTTCCCGGTGGATGGGGTGAGAGCAGGGCACCAGCCCACAACAGCTCAGCACCCCTGACTTATGGAGGACATTGACTGTGAAGGAGCGCCTTCTGAGGACAGGGCTCTTGGAGTGAGGGCTGGGGCGTGAGTGGGCATAGCTGCATTAGACATGCTTAGAGTGAATCCGGCGGTCTCAACAGAGCCGGGAGCATAGAACGGCTGCCACCCGAGCTACGGCCTGTGCGCACAGGGCTCTTGGCGCCCCGCCCACTGGGCTGCTGCGGCATAGCTGCGTGCACGCACCTGGGCTTTCGGCGCCCCGCCCACCAGGCCACCGTGGCGCCTGTGCAAGCATGCAACTGAGCTTTCAGCGCCCTGCCCACTGGGCTGCCACAACACCGCTGCTTGCTTGCCAGCGCGCAATTGGGCATTTGGTGCCCCGCTAACCAGGCACCGCTGCCAGCACGCAAGTGTGCAACTGGGCTTTCGGCGCCCAGCACACTGGGCCACTGTGCATCGCTGCGTGCACGCACCCGGGCATTCAGCGCCCCGCCCACCGGGCCACTGCAGCACCGCAGCCTACTCGCCAGCGTGCTACCAGGCTTTTGGCGCCCTGCCCACCAGGCCACCACAGTGCCGCTGCCTGCGCGCAAGACCGACTTTCGGCGCCCTGCCCACTGGGCCACTGCAGCACTGCTCCCTGCTCCCGAGTGCACAACTGGAATTTTGGCGTCCCGCCCACCGGGCCTCTGGGGCGTTGCAGCCCGTGTGCAACTGGGCTGCCGACGTGGTTGCCGCGGTGTCATTGCCAGCGCACGGGACTGCACAGCCAACCAGGGCCTCTGCCAAGCGCCAGCCCATCCAAGTGCTGCCCTGCGGGCGTGGCTTACAGATATGATTGAAGGAAGGGCAGCCAGGCGGAGGAGAGAAAGACCAGAGCTCCGGCACCCTGCCCGCACTGAACCACCAGCCCCCCTGCTGAAAGAGGAATCTGCTATTGTGTCTCAGGCCCGCCCTAGCTCCTACTAACATGCCCCCACCACTGGCCACACCTTTACTACCCTGCTATCTCACAGCTAAGACAGCAACCTGAAGTGCCCCAGGACACAGAAGCTGTCTGCTTCCCCCAACCCTCTCCCAAAATCTCCTTCTCCCACAACTGAGCCCAAAAGAAAAAATAAAGAGAATCCCATCTGATAGGCAAACCCTCAGAGGGAAAACAGACTCATGCGTAAAGCAAAAAGAACCACATCAAACACAATGCACACCTCAGAATCCAAAGCCCCTCCAGAAGATCAGGGGCAGTCTTTAGTAAAGGACCTTGCACACTT